>JAXQQM020085945.1:0-29524 GCA_034641835.2 Pinus albicaulis | reverse complement strand
GAGAAATATTTATCTTAATGTTTTCCTCAAGCTTTTTTATTTAAGAATGATTTAATACTGTTTAAACAGTTAGGAACGTTGGCGTTCCTTTCGTCCTTCTATTTGCTTAAACATTGTTCTTGAATGTGATTTCCATTATTTTCTATTAAAGTTAGACTAGAGAAGATATGGTTTGCCCTGATTCCTAGATTCTTTTCTCCAAAAGCAGATTCTGAAAATTTCCCTTGGTGTTGACTAAAAGCAGACTAGGTTTCAAAGTACTTTATCTGATCTTAAGTTACACTTTGTTTTTCTTATATGTTTTCATATTTTCTGAAGGTAATTATGTGGATTCCTGGATTGTTTGTCAATTAAGCCACTTTAATACAAACTTTCCCAAGAAGTCTATGGTTAGCCCTATCCTTGGTTGGTTTCAAACAGTTACTTAAGAGGCTTTTCTTGTTTGGACTGACTATAAATCCTCTGAGAAATTATTATCAGTTTCCACCCCTCCAACACTTTAATGTTTCCGTTCCATCATTTCAATCTCAAAAATCTTGTGGTATAGATTTTTTGCCTTGGATCACACTTGATGTTGTTCAATTAAAGCCGAGATGACTCCATAGCCCAATGGACTAAAAACTGACATGTTATATCTATCTGTCTGCCAAAGCTGTTCTAATTTTCTTGCAACTTCTCACTTTTGAAACTTTTGCACTTAGGACTTTCCTCAAGTAACATTTCATGCTCAATAAGCAAAAAATAAACAAAACCCTTGGCCTTCATAATAGCCTAATATCATTGCAGCAAGCTTTTGAAAACTGATATCCATATTTGCACATATTGGAAGATCTCTCCGGATTAGGGAAGGGCTAGATCCTAGAATCCCAAAAAGTTGTTTTGGATTGTGTTAACTACGTGATTGGACACTTTCCCAATCTTGCTAATAATTTACGAGACCTAACATTTACATGCGAAGCTCCACTGGTAGAAGACCCTGAACTGATTGACCGGACACGGTGACCTCTTTTCTGATTTACAAACATGATTCCGAGAATACAACGAAGATATGCCCCAATGAGTAGAGATCATATCCCTGGGTTTCCACATAAGATGCCCCGGATGAATTGGGATGACAACCTGCCTGTTTTCCAAGGTGAAAAGTTTGATGACCCTCTATTACATCTCATCAGATTTCATATACATGTATGGAGGTTGAAATTTGAATGGCATGAAGACTGCATAATGCAAATGTTCATGTTAACATTAGAAGGAAAAGCTAGGGATTGGTATGAATGCTTTAGATCTAGTAGTTTGTTTTCCTTAAGAGACCTTGAATATGTGTTCTATGAGAACTATGAAGAAAACACTACGTCATTATCATGGGGTGCAATATATTATGATCCATCACAAAACATCACCCAACACATTATAGATAATGAGGAAGCTTTGGAAGAGATGCATCCTAAAGATCTTTTAACAGCCATTCATGAGTTTAATATCCTATTGAAAAATTTTAAAAAAATAGATGAATCGGTTGAGGAAAAGATGATCCAAGCAGTAAAAAACATTCCTCAAGATATCCCTGAAAACTCAAATATTGATTCATCATCCCTTATAGCCGAGGCTCAAGAAGACATCCAGCCTCAAAATCAGTCTTCACAAGAGACAGAGAACTGCTGTACTCCTGTTCAAAGGAACATAGAAACATCCTTCCCTTTGACAGAAAAAGAGATAGATCAGACTTTTTATAAACAGTCAGTCTCTGAAATTTTTTGCGAAACAAACACTCTTGCCCATTCACATAAAGAACTTTGTTGTATAAATTTAGAAAGTTATCTTGTAGATCAGTTAGAAGAAAAGCAAACTGATGACCCAATATGTTCGACTGACAAAATTGTTTATTCAAATGATTTTCCGAATTTCGATCAGTCTGATGATGATGATGATGAGTTCCAAGAAAAAACTAATCATGCAGGGCAACCAGCGTTTGATTGGTGTTATCATTTTCACCATCACCAACTTGAAAGCCAAAAACATCCGTTTCAATCCATCACTAATGGCTTTCACATAATTGGAAATCAGCAGCCTTTCAACTCAGAAGGTGAAGAGAAGAGCAATAAAGAAATTTTTGAGCAAAAGGAGCTTTCTCTTAAAAAGGAGGAAACCTTTAAATACTCCCCTGCTCAAGAATATAATAACCTTTTCATACAAATTAATCCACTGAATACAAGCATACCAGGGTTACCAGAGGACAACACTGTTAAATATGATGAGTCCTCCAGTTCAGAGGATGATGAAGATGAAGGAGAAAAACAAATAGAAGACTATCTTGCTGTGGATATATCATCTTCTCAAGAAGAAACTTCTCCCTTCACTGATATTAGTCTGTCATTTAAAGAGCCTGAATTTATATCAGAAGAAATCATAGATTCAAAGAAAGAAGATATTTCACTGTTTGCTATTTTGCAGGTTAAGAATGATGATACTTCCAAGCTACATACTGAAGAGATAGTCTTCAAAGCTGATGTCTTAGAAGTAGATGATCTACCAATTGTGGAGGATCAAAAGGAAGAGAATCCTCATCTTTTCTTTGTTGATCCTATGGAAGAGTGTGTGGAAATCCCGACTGGCTCAAATTATCAAGCATTGACCCTTTGCAAGAGCCAGAGACATGAAAAGCTGTCACCTTCTGTGATAGCCTTGACATTGAAGGTTAACCTTCAATATGTTCTATGGATACCTCTGACAAGCAGCCGGAGTTACTACTTCTTCTTGACATTACTCAGCTGGCTGCATTGGCACTTTTGTATCATATGACTATGTAAATACTCCATGTTTAGAATAGGTTAGATAGGAATGTCAATAAAGCTCAGTTCCGAGCATGTAGTTAGTTGTTGTTTTCTGCTTTGGAGAAAAATCAAGAATTCAAAAATACAAAAAAAAAGAAAGAAAGAAAAGAGGGCAGAAATAAAAAAAAAGAAAGGCAAAGCCCCATGCCAAAAAAGAGAAATAAATCTGAAAGTGTGCAAGCTCAAATGCCACTCCTCAAAAAACACGCTTCTAGTTAGTCAAACTGTTTAATCTTGACTAATTAGCTTTAAATTTTTCTGTTGATAGGATAGTGAATTGGATTTGCCAAACTGTTTAAACTTGGCTTATCAGTAGATAGATTAGGCTAGAAAAGAAAGGTTCAAACAAGCCCAAAACCTGAACCTAAAGTTTCCAAGCAAGAGATGACTCAAATCTGTTTTATTTTTCTGAGTCATAAAGTTGTAAAACTGGTTCTAATTTGCCCAAAATCTGAATTAGATATCAAGAAAGAGACAGCTCAAAACAAAATTAAAAACAGAGCTGTAAAGAGAGAAGGCCATAATAAGAAGCTTTCAGATCTTAAGCCTTCAATTTTTGATGTTCAATTTCCGCAAATAATAATCTATGTGCAGCTTGTTTTTATGCCATAGATCATAGCAAGTCGAACAGCTCAATCTTGACTTGACTATTTTTAAATTTCTGTTGTAGAATTTAGAGAATGAAAGTTTGTTGGACTGTTTAATCCCAACAGACTGTAGACTAGGTAGAGAAATATCTGAGCTCAACTGTTTAATCTGAGTTCAGGGAGAAATAAGGATTAGAAATAGATTAGATTTCTTGCTTTCAAAAGAATAAAATGTTGTGAATAGAGTTTGCCAATCCAAGTGCACTCTGATGAAGAAAAAATGCTAGATCTGTAGGATTGGGTAGGTAGCAAGCTGGTTGATAAAGGTCCATTATTTTCATGGCTGCCAAATATGTTTTTAGAAGAAGATCATTCAATCACAGAAGGACAGCCCAATGGATGAGGCAACTAATCAGCCTCCCAGAAATCAAGTCTGAATTCTTGATGCCTTCAAGAAGGCACCATCCCCAAGTGGAGCCACTGTTAGCCACCTATAATATTTTGTTATACCAAAAGGTGGCTAAGATCTTTTTAAAGCCTCCAAGGAACAAATTTTATCACTAAAAATTGTTGGCTCTTGAAGACTCCTTGTAGGCCTCATGCCTCTGTCCAAAATCTTCATCACTTTCCCTATTAATTCTGTTGATTTCCTATAAGAAACTACTGAAGAAACCATCATTTTTCCCCTTTCTCCCACTCATAACTAACCTTCATTTACTCCCCCTTTTCTCCATATTATTTCCCTACTTTTCATAAGTTTCTCCTTCCATTCATAAAAATCCTCTTGACATGGTTTAAAACTTCTTTTTGAGCTATGCCAGAACCCCCAAATCCATTTAAAACCTTGAAATTTTTCATAAAAAACAAAGTTTCATTGCTATGGACCTAAGCCCCTTGGGCTAAGCCCTAAACCACTTCCCCACCATACGCTTTGGGTCTGGAACCACTTGCTAATATGTTAAGGTGCTAATCGCATCGGAAAGAATCAAAGACGCAAGTCTTTGCCATACTCCAAAAGTTCCGATTGCGATTAGCCTTGCTGCTTAAAGACCCCCGATCTTATTATTTTCATATAACCCTGAGCCCGCCCCCGGCGCTTAAAACCTTGTGAATATTTTATTTCCGACCCTTTTTCCTTTGTTAATTACAAAAACCCTCTTTTCCAAAGTTTTGATGTAATGAGCCAAAGTCACATGTTAAAAATAAAATGGTTAGATAAAAAAGATCGATCGCGCAATCGCGATCGGGGAATTCATAATGGGTTGATCGGAAAGACCAGGCCCGCGATTCCGATTGCAATTGGCCTTTGATGTACTAAGCCCCGGGCCCTTTGCGTTCCATATATCCGAAGGCCCCGCAGGCGGGCGCCTATCCTTTGTATATATTTTATTTCCGCCCTGATCCATTAAACCTTCGTTTATATTAAAAACTTGGGGTTTTGATATATTATCAGGGTTTTTGCCGGTTCGTTCTAAAAACTAATCTCCACCGTTGATCGTAAGCCGATCAAACGGCCAGCGCCCAATCGCATCAGGGTTTTCCATCGCATACACTTGTTTGCACCCGCCGATTGGCCATCCCCCGATTCACTCTCCGCCGTCGATCTGATCTGCAGATCGACGGACAGCGCTTAATCGCATCGGAGTTTTCCATCGCATGCATTTATTTTTTCCCCCGATTGTTGTTCCTCCGATTCGCTCCCCGCCGTTGATCTAATCCTCGGATCCAACGGCTATCGCTTAATCGCCTCTCCCCTCCCGATTGCGCAATCGCATTGGAGTTTTTTGTTTAAATCGCACTCTTTCCATCATCCCTCCGATTGCGACTACCCCGATTCATTTCTCACCGTTGATCTGAATCTCAGATCGACGGTCTGCGCTAAATCGCATCGCATATTTCAAATCGGTGCATTTGCTCGCTACCCCCGATTAAGACCCTCCGATTAGATCTGGACCGTCCACGTGTCCAGATCGGACGGTCCAAAACTACTCCTCCTTATTCTTCTCCCGCTATCCTTTTTGCCTTTCTATGCAGATCTCCACCGTTGGTTGCCTTCATCCGACGGCTTCGCTCCTCCCCCGCCATCTGAAGCAGTTTTAACCTATTTCCGCAGGATTTCTTAACTATTTTTGTGTTTTGCAGGCGTTTTAATGGTTTTCCATTGTTTAATGAAAGAAAGCCGAGGGTTGGGAAAGACGTTTCCTGCGCCTTCAAGCTGTTAAAGAGAACCATCTGCGGGGTTTCGCTTCATTGTTTTCTCAATGCTTCATGGGCATTGATGCCTTTAAAAAGCCCAGTGCGGCTTGCACATCGACAAGACACTGTTTTAATTCAAAAACAGTTAAAGAGTATCAGTTTGAAGACAGAGCACAGCAGATGAAGGTTGAAGACGGTTTTTATGGGGATTACGGCTAAGACCGTTATCAAAAGCCTAATCCCCAATCTAAAACACAGTTTAAAGGAAAAACCTAAAGTGTTTCATCAGACAGAAAGCCTCCACTGCCACATCTGAGGCAAATTGATTCCTCAGCTACAACCGAGCCACCTGTCGCCTCAAACCTTTCAAACAGAGGCCGAAGTTATTGAAGAAAATCAGACATTCGCCTCCAGCGCAGCCAGGGAGTTACTTCTGCAAGGAAATTAATGCAGAAAATATCTGCAGAGTTACTCCAAACATTACATAAAGCCTCAAAGTCAAATAAAGCTCCCACCGAGCTTAATCCATAAATGTAAAACAGTTAATACATTGTTCCACCTGTGAACTTCTTCATCGAGCCTCTCAAAGGGCCGAGAAGTCTTGAACCTGTATTAATTATCCTGAGAGATATTTTCTCAGATCACCTCCTCATTCTTCTATAAATACCTCAAAAGAAGATGAGAAATTGTTGGTTGCAGAACTTTGAAATACACTTGAGCTCGAGACTTCTATTTGTACATAGTGTTCACTGGCCCTTGAAGCTCTGTTTGTGCTAGAGTAGTTAGGTTGAATAGTGAAGATGATTGCTGAATTGAAACATTGGACTTGAAGATTGTAACTGGTTTGACATCAATATAAAAGCTGTTTCTTGGGATCTTGGTCTTTATCACTGGTGAAGTGCTTCTTTCTTTGTTAATCGTTTTCCTTCTATGTATGCCATATTGTTCATTTTCCCTCTGTAAAGAGCAGTTTAAACAGGGTTAGGATTTTCTGTATAGCAGTAACCTTCTCTGGCTGAGAAATCTTTATCTTAATGTTTTCTTCAGATTTGTTTATTTAAGAATGATTCAATACAGTTTAAACAGTTAGGAATGTTGGCGTTCCCTCGTCCTTCTGTTTGCTCAAACATTGTTCTCGAATGTTACTTCCATTATTTGCTATTAAAGTCAGACTAGAGAAGATATGGTTTGCCTTGATTCCTAGATTCTTTTCTCCAAAGGCAGATTCTGAAAGTTTCCCTTGGTGTTGACTGAAAGCAGACTAGGTTTAAAAGTACTTTATCTGATCTTAAGTTACACTCTGTTTTTCTTATGTGTTTTCATACTTTTTGAAGGTAATTATGTGGATTACTGGATTGTTTGTCAATTAAGCTGCTTTAATAAGAACTTGCCCAAGAAGTCTATGGTTAGCCCTGTCCTTGGTTGGTTTTAAAACGGTTACTTAAGAGGCTTTTCTTGTTTGGACTGACTATAAATCCTCTGAGAAATTATTATCAGTTTCCACCCCTCCAACATTTTAATGTTTCCATTTCATCATTTTAATCTCAATAATCTTGTGGTATAGATAACTTGCCCCTTGGATCACACTTGATGTTGTTGTTCAATTAAAGCCCGGATATGACTCCATAGCCCAATGGACTAAAAACCAGCGTTATATCTATCTATCTGCCAAAACTGTTCTATTTGCTTGCAACTTCTCACTTTTGAAACTTTTTGCACTTAGGACTTTCCCCTCAAGTAACATTTCATGCTCAACCATCCAAAACAAAACCAAACCCTTGGCCTTCATAACTAGCCTAATATCATTACCTTAAGCTTTTCAAAGACAATATCCATCTTTGCACATATTGGAGAGATCCCTCTCCGGATTCAGGAGGGCTAGATCCTAGAATCCCAAAGTTGGTTGAAATGATGTTAACTCTGTGATTGGACTCTCCCAATCTTGCTAATAAATTACAGAGACCTAACACAGAGAATCATCAATAGAGAGAGCAGAGAGAGATAGCAGCTCCAGCGCAAAGCCAGAGAGGTTGACGCAGAGCCACGGAGAGGGCAAAGAGGAAATCCGAAGAATTTGCTGAAGAATCGATTTCAGAAGCCGAAAGCCGGGGTGTGAGACCGAGAGGCAGAGATCGAAGATTATGGGGAGCAGATCGATCCACAAACTAAGTGACGCAGTGCCTAGAAGGGTCGATGCTGGGACTGTGCAATGACTGCGCAGAGCTTGTTAGAGGCATCTCATTCAATGGTCGAATCAGCCGAGATTTCCAGTGATAGTGTGAGGTAACCTCACTAATATTTCTATCACAGATATTCTCTGTAACTGAATTGTCCAAAGAGACATTCAGAGATGTATTCAGAAATTACTGCTGCTTAATAATCAAAACCCTCAGATCTGTTGCACCGGTTTTCCCGCATTGGGTTTTTCTGGGACGTTTGTCAAAAAACAACGGTGTCATGTGTGATGTTTTTATTTGTTGCTCAATTTCTTGTTTTGACATATTTAATTAATTAGGTGAACGTTGCAGTAGTAATTTGTTTCAATATTTACAGTAGAAAACCGAAAATAACTTGTTCATTCAATAACAAGTAGGTGAAGTAATTTCAATTGGCTGTAGTAGGGATTCCGGACTTGGAATTTTCACATGGTTTTAGAGCATTGTAGGTGAAACAAGAAGAGCAGAGCCGCACTGGGCAGAAGGTCGAATAGCTGCAACAGGAAGAAGTTCGAATCCCTAGAGGGATTGCGCCGTCCAGGCTGGAAGGACTGAATTTTCAAGGAAAGTCTCTCTTTGAGTGAGTCAACAGAGAGGAAGGAATTCCAGATCGAAGTTTTGTCATGGCAGAGGGAGCAGCGCAGAGCCTCAACATTAGTGCTGGTGGGATAGAGTTTTCTGCAGGCAAATCCTTTTTTATTGGGCAGAAAGTCGTTAGAAGGAAGAAAAGAAGCACAGTGAGGGAAAAAAAATTTCCTCGGAGAATTCCTAGCCTGAGAATTCTATTTTTCAAGATCTGAGCAGCAGATCTAGGTGGTTGATCTACACTCTTCAGTAAGGAGTACGTAATCCAGTCCATCGTTGCGCAAAGGAGAAAGAAAGGGAGCAAATTTGACATTTTCTTGATGGCAAAAATGGCAGCCTGTGAAATTTTCAATCTGAAAATGCTACTACAGTGATTGATTTATGTTCGCCTACTTATTTATAATAAGTTATTTACAGATGCTTCAGTAAATTTTGAAATAAATACAGCTACAGCATTCACTTTAATCTTAAAGCAGAAGAACAAATAGAACAAGTATAACACAATAGAAACACCCACATGAACATAGTTATTTTTGGACAATTGTCCCCGGAAAAACCCAATGTGGGAAAATGGGTGCAGCAGATGAAGTTTTATATTAATCTTCAACAGTGAAAAGATCGTTTACGGAATATATGACGAGCAGATATTTAGCATATACCTTAGATGAATTTTCCGAACACCTCGGAAGAGTTCCCGAAAGTTGAAACATGGTAGGCACTTCTCCTCCCTTTGCATCACTCTGTGTGGCCCCTCTGCGCAGTCACTGTGTTGGACTACGTCACTCTACATGGAGGTTCAGTGCTGCTGCTCAACACTTTCTCCTCTGTGTCTTCTGCCTTTCTTCTCTTTGTTTCTATTGACCTCTCCATCCTCCTTTTGTCTCTGCAACCCAGCCTCTATAACCTCACCCTCTGAAATTGAATTCTCTTACTTCAGAATCGATTTCCTTCGGGTACTGAGAATGTGTCCGGCTTGCTTTCCAAATGACCCTCAAGCCTTCTCTTATAGTCTTCTCATTGATGAATCAACAATCAATATTATATCCTTAATCAATGGCTCAGATTAAAAGATGACTTGATCTTCATTTTCTAGAAGATTCACACTTTGCTTTATTAATACCCTTTAATTATTTAATTTCCCTAAGTTTAGACTTAGGGATCACTTTAAATAATTAATTATTTTAATAAATCATGATCCGAGTGGAATTTACATAAACGATTTCTGGGTTATCTGGAATACTGATGTCCAAGCCTTTTCCCAAAATATGAGACTTGGAACACTTTCCAATGCTACAAAATCAACACTCCCTCTTAGCGAGGAAAGTGTTTCAGTAAGGTACCAACTGTATCTGCTCTGACCTTAAGCATTTGCTGCGTTGCTGATGTCTAGTTGTTGCCCTCTGTATTGTTGCTTGTGAAACCACCTGTGCCACTGCCTTATCCGTACTACAGCTCCCTCTGAATATGAAGACCACCCATTCCTCTACTAGAAAGGGTTCTCGACTATCCCCACCTTTTCTTTGAAGTAAGTAAACTTAGTCTTACTCAAAGCCTTTGTGAGGATATCTGCCACCTGTTCTCTGGTAGGATTGTGCCACTGTACAACTCCTCGATGGACATAGTCTCTGATGAAGTGGCACCTAATGTCAATGTGCTTCGACCGGTCATGAAACACAGGATTCTTAGAGAGCTTGGTGCAACTCTGATTATCACAAAAAATTCTGGTCGGTTCCATCCTCTTTTTGAGTAAGTTCAAGAGTAGTTTATGAAGCCATATGGCCTCGCACGAAGTTGTGCTTGCTGCCAGATATTCAGCCTCGGCTGAGCTCAGTGCCACAAACTTCTGTTTCCTACTGCACCAGGAAGTCATTCCTGATCCGAGACTGAAACAATACCCACTGGTACTTTTCCAATCCACTGTGCTTCCAGCCCAATTTGCGTCAGTGAACCCACTCAATTGGATTTCATTGCCTTTAGTGTATTTCAACGCATACTCAATTGTCCCCTTCAAATATTTGAGAACATGTTTGGTTGCTGCGTAGTGAGCCCTCCTTGGTTCCACCATGAACTGACTGAGGGTATTCACTGCATAACAAATGTCTAGTCTAGTGTTGACCATGTACAACAATGATCCTATGAGCTGCCTATACAAGGTAGGGTAAGCCTCATCATCCTCGAACATGTCTATCTTCTTCTAGTTTGTAATCATTGGGGAAACCATGGGTTTACAGTCCTCCATTTGAAACCTCTTTAGGATCTCTGTAGTGTATCTTCCTTGCCCAAGGAAAATTTCTCCCTTCTGCTGCCAGACCTCCAAACCAAGTAAATAGTGCGTCTGCCCCAGATCCTTCATGTCGAATTCAGTAGCCAGATTCTCCTTGCAGCCTTTGATGAGCTTAGATGATCCAGTCAGGAACATATCATCTACATATAACACCAAGATTAGCGGCTCATCCCCTACTCTTAGATAGTAGAGGTTGGGATTTGCATCACTCTTGACAAATCCCATCTTCTGTAGGTAGCTATCAATTCTCCCATACCACGCTATGGGAGCTTGTTTTAGTCTGTATAAGGCTTTCTTAAGCCTACATACATGAGTCTTCTACTCATGTGTCTCAAAGCCCTCTGGCTGTTCTATGTACGCTTCCTCTTCTATCACCCCATTCAAGAATGCTGTCTTGACATCCATCCAGTGAATCTCCCATCCCATCTGCGTTGCAAGAGAGATGACGGATCTGATTGAAGTGTACCGAGCTACAAGGGCGAAGGTTTCTTCATAGTAGATCCCTTCTTTCTGTGGATACCCCTTAGCCACAAACCTGGCTTTGAACTTCTCTATGCTGCCATCTACAAAATACTTGATCTTGTAGATCCACCTTGATCCTACAACTGATCTGTTCTGAGGTCTAGGGACTACTTCCACACATCGTTTGTCATGATGGAGCTGTACTCCTCCACCATGGCATCTACCCACACCTGATGTTGAGTTGCCTCCTGAAAACTACAAGGTTCTTCGACCTGTGCTACCAGTGCCTGGTACCTGTCAGGTTGCCTACATACCGTCTTCCCATATCTAGGGGCTCCAACAAATTCTTCTGCATCCCTCAGTCTGTTGGAGCTCTCTAATCATTCTTCCACTGGCGATGGGTGGATTTGCCTACTCGTCTACTTGCTCTTCTTCAGAAGAAATTTCCTCATAATCCTTGTGCTGTGGAGAGGCACTCGAGCCATCCTTTGTAGGCCATTGAGGCGGTACTAGTGGATCCTCCTTATCTTGCGTATCTGTAGCCATTTCCCGGGATCTTCTGAAGGCTCTCTCCTTCATGACTTTCATGTCCCGCCTTACTAAGATCTTCCTGTTTTCTGGAATATAGATGCGATATGCCTTCACATTTTCACTATATCCCACAAGATAACCCTTCTTTGCAGTCTGATCCAATTTATTCCTCTTCTCATCGGGTACGTGGCAATACACTATACTGCCAAATATCCTGATATGGCTCACCTCAGGCTTACTTCCGGTGAACACATTCTTAGGGGTCACTTTCTCCAATGCTCTATGAGGCACCCTGTTCTGCACATACACTGCTATATTGCAGGCTTCTGCCCACAAAAATTTGGGCATGTCTTGGTCATATAGCATCGCCCTTGCAGCTTCTACAATGGTCCCGTTATTCATTTCTGCAACTCCATTCTGCTCTGGATTGTATGGAGCTGTCAATCCTCTCTTGATGCCTTCCTTTGCGCAGAAACTTGTGAAGTCTTTATCAATATACTCTCCACCATTATCTGATCACAGCTTCTTGTTCTTCTTTCTGGTCAAATTTTCTACCAAGGCCTTGAATTCTTTGAATCGCTCAAAGAATTCATTTTTTGTTTTAAGAAAGTAGATCCATGTTTTCCGGGAATGGTCATCAATAAAGATAACAAAATACTTTGCACCACTGAGAGCAGTTGTGGACATTGGCCCACAGATGTCTGAGTGTATCAACTCCAGTACACTCTTGGTTCTATTGCTGCTTCGTGGAAATGCTGCCTTGGCATACTTCCCTAGTATGCATCCCTTGCAGACCTTATCTTTCCTCGTGTTGAGTTCTGGAGCTCCCATGACAGTCTTCTTGAGGATCTTCAAGGCTCCATGATGTAAATGCCCCATTCTTCGATGCCATAATTCATTCAGGTCTCTCTCATCTGTACTGCCGATTAGTGCCATTGGAGACTCGAGCTAAAGCTTATACAACTTATGGCTCCTTACTCCAATTTGTGCTTTTATTTTCCAGATAGGATGTTTGACATAAACTTTATTTCCAATAAAGTATACATCATAACCCTTGTTCTGGAGTTGAGACATGGAGAGTAATTTCATCCCCAATCCTGGTACATGCAATACATTTGTGGCCCGAAGCTTGTTACCAGCTTCTGTCTGAAATATTATGGTTCCTCTACCAACGAGGGTACACTTTGCCTAGTTTCCCATCGTGATCTGAAAGTTCATCTGCTCTTCCTGGTAGCTCAAAAAACATTCTTTAATTCCCATCATGTGAGCAGATGCTCCACTGCCAATATACCAAACTCTTGGAGAGGTCGTGCTTGACACACACGCGAAATCCTCTTCTAGTCTGGATACCAGAACTAACATGTCATGATCCCTTTGTTTCTCCATGTGTTCTGGAGGACTACGTGAACCCTTCCGAGCTATTGCTACAACTATGTCGGATCTCAGTTCCATTTCAGAAGCTCCTCTTCTATCTTTTGCCTTTAGCTCTGATACCATGTGAAATTTTCAATCTGAAAATACTACTACAGTGATTGATTTATTTCACCTACTTATTTATAATAAGTTATTTCCAGATGCTTCAGTAAATTTTGAAATAAGTGATTGATTTATTTCGCCTACTTATTTATAATAAGTTATTTATAGATGCTTCAGTAAATTTTGAAATTAATACAACTGCATCATTCACTTTAATCTTTAAAGTAGAAGAACAAAAGAATAAGTACAACACAATAGAAACAACCATATGAACACAGTTATTTTTGGACAATTGTCCCTGGAAAAACCCAATGTGGGAAAACCGGTGCAGCAGATGAGGGTTTATATTAATCTTCAGCAATGAAAAGATCATTTACAGAATATATGACGAGCAAATATTTAGCATACCCCTGAGATGAATTTTCCGAACACTTCGAAAGAATTCCCGACACACGGCAGGCACTTCTCCTCCCTTTGCGTCACTCTGCGTGGAGGGCCAGTGCCGCTGCTCAATATTCCTCCTCTGCGTCTTCTGTCTTCCTTCTCTTTGACTCTGTTGACCTCTCCCTCCTTCTGTCTCTACAACCCAGCCTCTACAACCTCACCCTCTGAAATTGAATTCTCTTACTTCAGAATCGATTTCCTTCAGGTACTGAGAATGTGCCCGACTTGCTTTCCAAATGACCCTCAAACCTTCTCTTATAGTCTTCTCGTTGATGAATCAAAGACCCAGATTATATCCTTAATCAATGACTTAGATTAAAAGATGACTTGATCTTCATTTTCTAGAAGATTCACACTCCGCTTTATTAATACTCTTTAATAAAGCATGATCCGAGTGGAATTTCCACAAACTTTAAAATAATTAATTATTTTAATAAAGCATGATCCGAGTGGAATTTCCACAAACGATTTCTGGGTTATCTAGAATACTGATGTCCAAGCCTCTTCCCAAAATATGAGACTTGGAACACTTTCCAATGTTATAAAATCAACATAGAAGCCCTAACCAAATAACACTAGTCATATATATGAAATTGGTATCAGGCCTATTGTTGAAGCGAACGAAAAGAGGATTTGATAAAGCAAAAGCATTCATTTGAAGACTATGAAAGGAATCTGAAGTATGTCCTATGGAAAAATAAATACAAGTCTTATACGAGCATAAGCACAAGGAACTAGCTTAAATAAATCACAAGAAAGTAGAAAATCACAAGGAAATGGAAAGCACAAGGAACCAGCTTCAAGAAAGCACTCTTTGAGGATCTGAGATGATAGTATGAGCACAATGAACCAACTTAAAAGAAATCAAGTAAGTATTGTCACTGTAACAAGTCTAATGGGCTATCAAAATTAGAGGTATGTAAACATAACGTACGCATAATCATAAGCTTTTAGATTTTCAATATATCTAATTTTAAATGCTTCATAAGTAGTCTAGGGTAAATATTGTAATCCCTAGATAACATATGAAAATTTCATATTAGAACCTTAATCCTTATCTTCTAAGGTTTACAAGTAATCTAGGATTTCGAACAGAAGTCCTAATATTGATTGGAAGAAGGAATAGCTTGATTTTCAATATCATAGGATTCCATCCTCCATGGTTACGTAGAAGATCTAACTTGAGAAATTAAATCATGTTCTTGATATCACATGTTTTGCTTGAAAGTATGTATTACAGATATAAAAGATCATGGCTTAATATAAAGAGAACACTTCAAGGAATCCTTACAAGGTGTTAGGGTCCTATAAATATAGGATTCACAATTTTGAATCGACTCTTGATAGTCTTGTAAATATGTACATATTTTGCTTTCTACAAGTTGTTTTCCCATATTTTGTAAAAAAAAAAAAAAATAGAAAATCAAAAAAGGGTAAAAGTCCTAAAAGAAAAATCAAAAGGACTTAGAAAAAATAATATACCCCAACGAAAATAAAATAAAATATGAAAGTGAGCAATTCCAAATGCCACTACTTTTTACTGATGATTATGGCAGAGTGTCAATAAATGCCATAATCCATGATGAGTTGAACTGCTTAATCTTGACTTGTCATGTTTCAATTTATTTGTTGTAGAATAGTGAATAAAAATTAGTCAGACAGTTTAATCTTGACTAATTAGTAGATAGGTAGAGAATAAAGAGGTGCTCATCAGTTTAATCTGAGCCCTCAGATGATATAAGGTAGATTTAGATAGTTTTCTTGTTTTTAAAAGAATAAAATGTTCAAGGTTGCTAGCTCCCATGCACCTGCAAAATGGAAGAAAAAAATGTTAGAGTAAAGGATTGGGTAGGTAGAAAGAAGTGGGAAAATCATTGTATATATCTTTCACCGGGCAACTATTATTGATTTCCTTTCCCCTATAGTTATTTCGCATTCTAAACTTTCAGTCAAAGAGGCTCAGAGCATTTCTCTGACTTCTGTTGGGACCGGACCCAAGGCTCAATCACTGTTAAGTTAAAAAGTGTTGAATCTCTATATTAAATCCCTAATTGTCATCAATTAACCCTACATTCATCCATTTACATTTCAAAATTCATAAGTAAAGACTTTTTACTTAATGAAAAGAAAATCCCCTTTTGATTAATTCCCTTCATAAAAACATAGAATCCTCCAAAAGTATTATATTCTAAGTTAAAGTGGTTAAATTATAAATGATTAAAGCTTTTTGCTTGTTATATTATCACTTTGCTTAAGTTATGTAATTACATTTTGGTGTTTTCATTGTCCCTTTTTCATATTAACTTCTAATTTATCTATTAAATCCCTATAAAAAGTCCTTGTTCTATTATTATAAATCCTTTTATTTTATTATCCCTAAAACCCACTACTATAAGCTTTTTATGCCATAGTAATTACCCACATGTTGAAATAAATCCCAAAAATATCCCTTTGGCATAAAACTATCAATATTCAAATATCTCGCCCCTTGGTTGCTAAACCATTCACAAGGTTTAAAAGACTATATAATACACTAATAAGTGCGCCAAATGCATTTATTTGGGCATATCCTATGTATTTTGAAATAAAAATACACCACCCCGCTCATAAGCCCTTAGCCTAAGTTTTTGAATGATATTTAATCATTTCAGAAGGTTCAAAAACTTGAAAATCTACCACCATGAAAAAGTTTGCCTTTTAGCAAATGTATCATCCCTCCCCGCATGTTTTTAACCCAAGGCTAAGGTTTATTATTACAAAACTTAAGCCTTCCCCCATTCATTTTTCCCCGTTATGTAAAGCCCCACGCTTTATATAAGTTAACCCGAGTTACATACTTAACCCTGCCACCATATATAAAACCTTCATTAAATTTACATCTATAAAGGTTTAAAACCCGCTATATCGACTGCCTGCCCACATAGCATTTCCCCGGTCCCACCTTTGATTTGCCACAGCTTTCAATCAAATCTTCACCCTTTGCTCCCATACTCCAGATCCGACGGCGCAAAAGCAATATCGCGCGGAAAAAGTAAATGGCCATTCCAACGCCAATCGAACACGAAATGGGCGGTATTGTCCATTTCACCCTCTGTGACGTGTCAAACTTTCATTCGATCACATTCATTTATATTAAAACAGCTTACCACTTGAAATCAACGTGATAACCGCTCTCCGGTTTCGCTTTTCAAATTAAAACTGCCCTCTTGTCATTAATTAAACCTGCATTCAATGCAAGTAAACGTGATTAAAAACCATAAAACCTTTGATAAAGGTTAATTTTAACGTTTATTCATTTGTTTCAAACTCCGAATGAGCTCCCCGACTGTGTTAAAGCTCCTGAGTGCCAATTTTCCCCAGAGAAACTCCAAATCCAACCAAAGATCCACCATTGAAGACTTGTAAAGATTTTTCGCTGCTCCAGTATACCAGTAAAGACCTCGGAATCAACCCAAAGCATCTGAAAATCTTTGTAACCGCCAAATACCTACATTTTAAAGGTATTTTTCGACAAATTAAGGCTTATCAATTTACTTTAGAGCTTCTGTAAAAAGAAACCAGGGATATAAATTAGCAAATTCACCAGAACCAATCACCGAAAAACAACATAAAAGAGGCCAAACTCCGGCCAATTTTTCCCAGGGAGCTCTATGTTCTAAAGCCAGTCTTTTAAAGGCCAATTTCCTTTGTTTCTAAGCTCCAAGGGCCAAAATTCAAAGATCTAAAGGGTTGAAAGTCTGAATATACCCTAGAAACTCCTTCTCTCAGTCAAATCCACTCAGAAAACCCTCATTTTCTGTTTTATCCCAGTTTACATCCTCTGAATAAACCTAATTGAGAAAAAAATCCCAAAAGAAGCTATCCTTAGCCTAAATTTCTCAGTTACCCCTATGTTTAAAGTAAATTACTTCTATAAAACATTTAATCTTATAGAAGAAGCCAGATTGCCTAAAAAACAGAGTTAAACCTCCAAAGACAGATCTTATTCCACAGGTCTTTCAAAAAACCTTCAATTACCTCCCTGCAGACCTGGATTTCATTAACAAATTGTTTGATTTTTGCAGGTTATTATTAGAATAAGAAATTGGGCCAACAGTTTCAATACTAGTTGACAAAATTGTTTGCTCCAAATTCTCAGATTTTAATTCAAAAGCTTCATTCAACAAACAGTTTGTATACAAAGAAAGAATAAAATCAAGTTAGAGAGAGATCAAAATGCTGAAATGTGCACAGTGAATGGTAAAAGTGAAATCAAAATTCACAATGACAGTGAAAGGCCAAAGTTAAAGTGTATCAGGTAAAAGTCAGAGTGAAAGTTAAACAAAGTTACAGAGCAGTCAAGGTAAAATTATAAAAGTAAAAACAGAGTCAGTAATGGTTAACAGAGATGAAAATACTTTCACCAACAACAATGAAGTTTATCCTAATTGAAAGTAAAACAGTTAAAAGAACAAAAAGGTTAAAAGATGAAAACAGAGCAAGAAAAAACATTTTTGCAGAAATTTCATGTTTAAGTCATTGTTTTGTAGAAACTATTGTGACCAATCCAATATGAATTTTGCAAAACTGAAGGAGGTTTATGTTCTTAATGTGTTTAACTACAAAAACCTCTCTCACGTTTCTAACAGCCATTATGGATTGAGAAATATTAAACAATATTGGAAAGCACTTTTTGCAGAAAATTCCTGTTAAGTCATCATTTTGCAGAGAATATTGTGGCCAATCAGAAATACATCTTATAAAACTGAAGGAGGTTTTTGTTCCTACGAGAGCCATCTACAAAAACCTATCTCACTTTGTGCACAACTATTACATAATGAAAGATACATGCGCATATTTACAACCTATTTTTCAGACTCTGTAAAACTTTGTTTTACACATCTTTTTGCAGACCTTATTGTGAACAGCTGGAGCATAATTTTAGGGAACTGAGAGAGGTTTATCTCTAAAACATATTTATCTATAATAACCTCTTTCACGTTTTACATATCTATTTCAGATTGAGAAATACAAAGGTATCATTGGACTTCAAGTTTGCAGAATTGCTGGAGCAGAAAGCACAAAGAAAGGAAACAATTAGTGACTTGGATGCCTCATCATCAACTAAGAGTTGAGATCAAATTCGAATTCTCTTATTAGTCATCATATATCCATGAGTATAGTGCCAAATAAGTTCATTAGTTTTGGGTGTCCTTTTATTAAGTTCTATTTATGTAAAACAATTTGAGATATTTTGTAAGCCAATCTTGATATTTTTCAAGATATTTTAGTTTAGAATTTGTATAAATACTTCACTCTTTGAAGTATTTTGGGTGGAATAAAATTGCTAAGAACATTATAGACATTTTGTTGGTACGTTGGAGGCTCACATGTGTTGATTTCAAAGCAGCAGTCTAGACAATAGCCAATTGGACTTCATAATTCAGGATTCATGCGATAATTTGAAGAGTAAAGTGCATCTATCTTGTCATTGTTTACTTTCTAAGTTCCATTCATTTCATATATGTTGTTCAATCTTAATGATTAAATAGGAGTATTACTTCAGGACTAGTGTTAGAACTCCCTGTCTTAAATACTTAATCATTTAAATGTTTTCTGTTGATTTCCGGATTTAGGAATTCTTAATTGCTCCTAGTCCCGTTTGACCCCTGCCTCCTTCCTCTTTTTCCGGATCAAAGGATTCTTCATTGCATAACTTAAGTACTATTAGTTCCTTACAACTTACAACCCACAATCTACTACTCTCTAATATCTACATAATCATTCTATGATCATTGATGCATGATGAATCATTTCAAAATTTAAATAGCAGCTAAAGCGTAAAAGTAAATAGTACTAAAATTTAATAAAGATGTAAACATGAACAATTCATTAAAATTTAAATATAAATTTGAAATTAAGAGTCTAAAAGTAGAAAACCATGGATTATAAATTTATAAATTATAGTCATAGTCTATAGTGCAAGAACCAAAATGACAAAAATTAAAATTTAAAAATAATATAGTCACTAGTGTAGCTGACAAATGGTAAAACGGTAAACTGTAAATGTTTTAAGTTTGATAGGTATATGCGTTAGCCTTTAGGTTAGGGTAAATGTAATTTAGGAATTTATATTTTTTTAATTTAAAATTTTGAGTTTTATTAAAATTTGTTTTAATTTTTTTTTTTAAATGAAATATTTTAATATTTTTTTAACTTATGATTTGAAATTTTATGGGGGACGTCCAGAAGTCCCTGATTTATCGAGGGACGTTTTGGAAGTCCCCAAAAAGTCCTTGAATTTTTGAGGGACGGCTAGGGGACGACCTTGAAGTCCCCAAGTCCTCGATGGAGTCCCCAGCAAATCCGGAATGTTTTCGACGAGTTCCAAAGTCCCCGGAACGCCGGAATGGAGGGAATGGCATGAAATTATGGCGGTGACGGGTCCCCGTGCAACATAGGTAATCTTATTTTCCACCAAACATTTCAAAACCAAAACCAATTGTTCTATCATAACTAGCTTAAAACATTAAACAAAAACAAAGTTAAATCATAAAGAGAGAGCCCTCTCTGAAATTTAGGAAGGCTAGATCCTAAATTTCCAAAGTAGGTTTGTGGTTACCTCGGACTATTTCTCTTGAACCTGGAGAAGTTACTGAGTGATAACACAAGGTTTGTTAAGGAACATCTCCAGGTATGTCTTAGACTATGCACCTTATAAAATTATCTTAATATAAAAAGTACGTTCATCTTATTTTGAAATTCGCGTTACATTACTAACATCGTTATGTCTAGCTGTCTAGAATCATAAATATTCTTGTTAAGGGTGATTTTTCATTTGATAAATCTACCCTCACATTCTTGATTGTTCTTATGAAACCCTAGAAAGGTTCTCTGGAAAACCCTAACTTAAGGGTATGCTAATGATAATGTGTGAAACCCTAGCCTGCTTAGGGTTATTGAGAAATGTTATTTCAAGTTTTGATGATGATGTCTTGTTGGGGTTTTGGTATGATCATGAAAACGCTAACTTCTTAGGGTTGAATGATGTTGTCTAAAATTCCCAAACCTTTGAAGTTTTGGTAAAGTAGGGTTTGCTATCTTATGTATTGAACCCCTAGATATTTAGGGTTTGGTTGGGTCTATAAGAAAAACCCTTTTTATGTCTTTATAGTAAGTTACTAGGAATGAATCCCAAGGTGTATATGTGTCCATTTGGTCGAAACCCTAGCTTGGCCTAGGTCGACATATGTCTAATGTATTAATGTTGCCTAACTTATGATATGCTTATACATGATGATGAAGTCCTAGATATGCATGTGTGTTGACCTAATTATTAATTGTTGTGAGTCCTAGGGTTTGGAAACAAGCCTTAGTCAAAGTTTGATATTCTAGGATAATGTTGAAATCTAGGGTTTTGCAGTTAAACCCTAGTAATAGTTAAATTCTCTAGTATGTGTGGTATGACAATCTGGAATGTATGAAATTATATAAGTGATTGCTGAGAATTTGTAGATGAAAAATCTAGGGTTCACATCAAACCTTAGTATAAGCTATTCATATTGATAAGTTGTGATTGGTTGTTGAAGCTCATGTATGGAATCTAGGGTTTGTATGAAATCCTAATAGGAGGTATAACATATGAATTCCGAAAGCTGTTAGATACATTAATCTGATTTGTTTCTATGGTTTGCTATATGAAAAAACTTGTCATATCATTGAAAGTAATGTTAAGGCCCTTGATCTAATGAGACTGATATCTTGATTGAGCTATTGATGTGATTTAGGGTTGTTGACTTTTGTAGCATCAAAAAGTGATCGAAGTCTCAAAATTTTTGAGGAGGCTTGGACACCAGTATTCTAAAGAACCCATAAATCGTTTGTGGAAATTCCACTTAGTTTATGTTTTATTAAAATAATTAATTATTTTAAAGAAGACCCTAAGTCTAAACTTAGGGAAAGTAAATAATTAATGGGTTTTAATAAAACAATGGTGGGAATATGAAAATGGGGGTGAGTTTGATCACTGGATCCACCGTCCTGCTACTACCTTGATTGACTCGATCCATGGAGTGATGGGGAGTCCCACCTGGGTCCCAACGATGATCCAACCCTCGAGTCCCTCTAGAAAACAACAACCCTTGCTGAACTATGTTCCTGACCATGGATGTATCAAGAAACCTAGTTAGCCCTATCATGTACCAACTCAATACCTCGTGCCACTCAACCCCATGCGAGGGATCAAATGCAAGAGTCTCCAAATACATAGCAAGTCTATGATGCGAGTGTTGCATGCTACGCAACCCAAGTCGCCTCGTCTCACTGGTTCAATCATCATATTCAACCTGTCTAGGCAACCCATCCAATCTCACTCCAACATGCAGAGGTAACCTAACAATATTGCAAGCCCCATCTACGTAAGCCTGAAGAGGGTCATTAACAGGAGGTATTGCAACTTTGCTGGCTGGCTGCGTATCTATCTGCTCCCTGTTGATGGCAGTTCCAAAATATGACTACACATCCTCCTCTACCATGGGCTCAACCAGAGTCCCGAGCTCTCCCTCCACAAGTATCTCATCAAGCATAACATCCTCATCTAGCTCACACTCCTCAAGGTGCTCTCCATGCTGCTGTGGGTAGTTGTTGTCTGAGAACTCTGTCACGACTCTAGGTACCTCTGTGCCCATTAGCACCTCACTAATGGATATATCTCCCGACACCTCCCTAATCTGTTTTGGGCTACCATCACCTGAAAACTCAAACACGGTCCTAGACACCTCATCAATGGATACCTTTACAACGGATGGCACCTCATTAATGGTGGTCACAACCATAATATTAAACACCAGAATCGGTGACCAGATTGATGGACCTAATGAACTGGGTTTCAAACCGGAACCGGTCAAATCGGGACTAGTTAGATTCAATGAACCGATTTTTATAAAAATACATTAAATAATTAAATTTTAATAAAAAAACTATTTTTAAGATTTTCAACCATGATTCCAAGCCAATAGAGACAAAATATGCAATCTTTTCTCATTTATATACCATGTAAAGGTGAATATATCAAAATGTCACTGAGTGCAATACATATCATTGACAAAATACATAAGCAATGAGACTCTAAATGGCCTCTAGAGTTCAAAAACAAAGCCTACAAACTATGGGGCCACTGGCCCACTACAAATCTACATATATGATATTAGTGATCAAAATTATCACTTGAAACTTCTCATCATGATCAAACTCAGTTGGTTGAGTCTCGACTCCCAAACTTTGCAACTGCTCTAGTCACAAACTTCTTTATTGGTTCAGTGACTTGAGTGTCAAACTTCTGAAGGTATTCTGCCCAAAAATGCCCTATTACTTCATTTGGTGCTCCACATGGCTTTACATGGCCTCCTATCCCAACCAAGTGTTGCTTGAACCTGTAAATACCCCCTCCTGCAATAGATTTTTGGCAATATTTGCAGATCATTTTGCCATCAATCATATCACAATGAGCCCATGCAGTATCCTTGGCTTTTGGAAGCATGATGGCTACTACTTAGCTCAAACTCTATGTTGTTCCTCCACTCCAACAAAAACTCAACACTCTTCAAGCTCTCAATCAAACTCACAAAAGCTCCAAATGAGATGTGTGAGACAAATGAGAGGGTACCTCTGCTTTTAAGGGAGTGGGGAGGGTGTTTTTGGAGGGAAACAACCCTCCTTTTCCCTCCAAAACCACCCATTATTGGGCAAATCAGCGTCTGTGGGTCCCTTTTGCGGCCGTGGCAGTTAACTGGCTGGTTTATGGATAAACTGGTCAGTTAGCACTGGTCGGATCGGAAAAATTGGTCAAGCCCCTCCCTTAACCGGGTTTTCAGGCCTGTTTGACCACGCTGGGCATCTGACCGGACGATTTTGAATACTATGGTCACAACATCATTAGATGACCCTTAGAGTGTATGCTCTACTCCCTCCGCTAAGGTGTCAATAAGAACTAGCAAAGGGATCTCCAATGAGGGTGACTCTCGCGTCACAATGTGTATATCAATATGCTCCTCCTGCGTTCCATCAACCGCATGCACAATATCCCCCTCAAGCTCCTGATATCTAAAGCCAGGTCTCCACTAGCAGAAACGCCCCTGGTCTCACCCTCTAACTCCGCTCCTCTACATGATGATCCCATCCTTGACCTATGATTCTCCTTCTCCGGTTCATCCAAAAAATGAGGCATGACAGGACGGCCAAATTGGCCATACATATGGGTGTTGTACAGTTGTACTGTTGGGTTGTGTGTTTACATGCTTGGCTTCTTTGCTGGTTTTGTATCATTTGTTGCATCCCCTCTAGAATCTGTTGGTTTTGTCTCACCAATTGTTGGCTTTGCCTCATCAACTCTTCCATAAGCCCTTGTGTACTCTTCCCTTTTTGCATCATTGGAGTGTCTATAAGCTCACTAATCACTGTGCATGCGAGTCTAACACCTTCATGATCTTGTTAGATTCCCCACAACTGGCAAAGATCATGCTCTAATACCAGTGTAATATTCCTAATGGAAAATTACAATGATAAACAAAGCAAGCATCGTAAAAAACACACACACAAAATTTACAACACATTAAACACTTAGAAATCTCCATAAACTGCGCTGAACTGAGGCATTTTATTAATATAAAGGTTGGGTGCAAAGGTAAGATCAGAAAGCATGCAGCTGGGCTTGCCTAGGGCAAGCTAACAATGCCTAGGTGATGAAATTGGCTGCTCTAACATAAAATGTGGCTGTCCCCAACAATCTCTGCGCTAACTGAGTTAAAAATTGCATTGCTGGATGCAAACAATGGCTGGTAGGGCCTCCTCCGGTGCTCAGAAAATGCTAGGAAATTAACCTCGAGATCTCCTCCAATAACCCACAAAAACCCACGAAGAAATTGGCCAAATGTTGATTCGGAATTTCAGCCCCATATCCCCCTAGCTCCTTCAGCTGCTCGCTGAGTTGGGATCCCTGTTTGACCCTTTGAATCTGCCCAAAATTTTTGCCAAATTATTTCTGAGATCCTTGTCGAAAACCCAGAAAAACCCAGAAAGGACTTGATATAGTTTTGAGGCTCCAAAATTGACCCCAAAATGCCCTCCTCCACAAGCAGAAACTGTAACCTGTATCAGATGTTGGGCTTGTTGCTCCACCAAAATGCTGGAAAATCCCCTAGCTATGTTGCAGGAAACGTGGGTCCTACCCTTGTTTTAGTAAAGAAGCGAAATGGAAACGCGTTTCCGGCGGTACTGGTACGTTTCTCGTTAGGGAAACATGCCCAGTACGGCCGGAAACACGTTTCCAGGCCGTATGACCGCGTTTTCATCGATTTAACTTGTTTTTATTTTTTATTTTTTGGTTTGCGTGTGTTTTAATATTTTTATAATTGTTGAAAGTCTCTTTTGGATGCTTCTAGATGGCTATCTCAACTTATAAAAAGGCTCTTGCCTCATTCTCTTATCACACGAATTGAGCAAGTCGTTTCACTTGGAGAAGGGCGATTTTATCAAGGAGAAAAGAGGAAGAGAGTAGTGCTTCAGCTAGGGCATTTTCACCAGTGAGCAAAGGACATTTCAGCAGCGAGAGAAAGAGATTTCAAAAGTTGATTTGGAGTGTGAAGTTTTCAGCTACGACATTCTTGGTTTTTAGCTCAGCTACGACCATATTTCTTTTGTTTTTTGTGGCATTTTGGAGTAGCTTCAGCTACACAAAATTAATTTGGGTAAGAAGCATTCAATTTCTTGGTTTTTTTCCCATTGTTTCTTCTATTTTTGAGGGTTTATGCTACCAAAATTATGAAAAACGTTTTTTATTTACAATTTTGTTTTGTTAATTTTTTTTTGCAGCAATGGCTTCCATCCAAAGTTCAAGTTCAAGCCCCAAGTCCAACCCAAGGGTTGAATATGATCCTCTTTGGAGGCATGTTCAGAAGCTTCAAAGATGTGGAGGTGGTGGCTCATGGGAATGGCAATGTAATCTTTGCAGTAATTCTAACAAGGGCTATCACCCAAGAGTGAAGGCACATCTTTTGCATGGAGGAGGACAGGGGATTGCAGGTTGCACAAAAACATCAGACCCTGTGGTGAAGAGGGAATATCAAAGAGAGCAAGATCATGCGGATGGAATTAAAAGAAGGCATGATGAGCTTAGTCAAGCTATTACTAAAGCTCCAACAAACATTTAACCAAGGATTGTAGTTGAAGCAAGGAAGAGGAGAGCCACTCAACAACCAGAACAACCACCATCCAGAGGGGCATCCGGTACAGTTCAAGATAGAAGAATTGTTAAATTAGTGAATGTGTAAGCAAGAGAAGACGCTGATTCCAGAGTGGCTAGGTGCATCTATGCATGTGGTATCCCATTCAATGTTGTTCGCTCTCCTTACTGGCAAGATATGATAAGGGAAGTTAACAAAGCTCCTCAAGGGTACAAGGGGCCCAACTATGAGAAAGTTATAACTCAGCTTCTCCAAAATGAGAAGGATCTTGTGGAGGATGTCTTATCACCAATTCGTTCTTCTTGGAGTAGCTTTGGGGTTACCATAGTCTCAAATGGATGGATAGATACAAGGCGTAGACCATTGATAAATATCATTGCCACTTCACCAAAAGGAGCAATGTTTTTAAAGGCGGAAGGCTGCTCGGGAGAGGTAAAAGATGCACAATTCATTGCTGATGTTATTATAAAATCTATCGAACAAGTAGGTCCCAACAAGGTGGTGCAAGTTATCACAGATAATGCACCAGTATGCAAAGCTGCAGGTTTAATTATTGAGGGGAGGTATGACCACATCTTTTGGACACCCTGCATTGTCCATAATTTGAATCTGATCTTAGAGGAGTTTGACAATAAAGTCCAGGGGAAGCAAGGGGGATTGTTAAATTCATCACCAACCACCACCAATCTCAAGCAATATTTCGAGAGTACTCCAAATTGGAGTTGTTAAAAGTTGTTGAGATAAGATATGCCTCAAACTTCATAATGTTGTGTCGGCCTGTTGAGGTTAAGCAAGCATTAGTGTTTATGGTGGTGAGTCAACTTTGGGCTGAGTGGAAAGAGGCAGATTCAAAACGGGGACATACGGTGTGTAGATTGTGCCTTGCTGAAGATTGGTGGAGCAAGATAGATTTCTTGCTAATGTTTGTTGAAATTTGGTTACCGGAGGACAGGTGGTTCCCTAAGGCTTTGATCTTTAGCCTAGGGAAAAGTGATCAAAAGAATTTAATTTTTCTCCTAAAGTGACTTTATAAAGTTATAAAGTCAAATCTAATTTAAAAGTGACTTTAAGTGATAAAATTACTAAAGTTTAATTTTAAAGTGACTTTAATAAAGTCAATGTGAAATTAGAAAGGAAAAGTGACTTTGGAAATAAATGACTAAGTGGGTCTTTATTAAAGTGGGGTGAATTAAAAAATAGAAAGTGAGATTTAAATGAGCATTTACTCTCAACCCTAGATCTAAAGCTATCTCAGCATTGGATTTAGGGATTCCCCAAAAGTCATTTAGGGTTAGGTTAAAGGAGGAAAAGGAGGGAAAAGGTCATTCATTCATTCATGAGCAGGTTGAGAGAGGAGGAGAGAAAGCTGAAGAGAAATTTCTGAGCGGAGGGAGAGCAGCAAAAGACACACATCAAATCCGTACAGCAGGAGGGCACACTTCCCAAGGCTGAAAATCTATACAACAACATTTATTGGCACGGTTACTGAGGCAAAAAATCCTACAGCAGTTTGCATGCATTTCGAGGAAATTATAACACTGTTTTCGAGGAGCAGAATCAACAATAAAGGAGCACGATTTTCGAGGCAGAATTTTTGGGCACGGAAATTGAGGAAGGGGCTGCTGTCCTGTCCGTACAGTTCGTACATGCAGTTCTGACACGTTTTTTGAGGCAGCAAGGACAACATTTAATGCTGTAAATTTTCTGTTTGCTGTTTGGCATGGTTTTCAAGGTGGAAGGTGGCACGAAAATCGAGATAAGTGGTTTTTAGTGTTTGCTGTAATTTTTACTGTGTATTGCTGTTCATTGTTAAAGCATTTATCAGAAATAAGAAGAAGCTTTCAAATTGGTTTTCTCCAAGAGTTGTAGGGGGTTTTTCCAAGGTCACATTGACAAAAAATCAGCGTGTCTAAAATCTGTGTGTGGCTGATTTATTTTTGCATTTCAGCATTGTGAAATTTCTAGAATTTGTGTTTTCAGAAAATAATTATTTTTCCAATTTGTTAATGTATGGCTATGGGAATGGGCATTTAACTATATGGGAGAAATAAGGAGAAACTGAAAACCGGGGTTGGGTTATAAAATTTCTACATGGTATCAGAGCTATTTTATTGAAAAAGGTAGTTTGAGACAACAAGAAGGAAAAATTACAGCAAGCTGATTTTTCACTCGGAAATTACAACACGCTGATTTTTTCACACAGAAAACATTACCTTTACTACAGTAGTGTTATTTTCAGTTTATTAGGACAACAAGCATGTCTTTGGGCTTGAGGGTGGAGGATAGATTGGATGGGCATAGCAACTACAGTGTTTGGAAGGAGAGAATGCAGAGTATCTTTGAGGAGGCAGAAGTCTGGGATATCATGGTGCATACCGCATAAAACCCTGTTAATGTGCCTACTGATGTTGTTTAGTTGGCAGCCTTTAATAAAAAGGTAAGAGACTGATTCTAGATAGAATCAAAGACCATTGCATTCCTCATGTGAGAGGAAGGAGATATGCTCATGAGATGTGGACAACATTGACCAATCTCTACTAGAGTACCAATGAGAACAGGAAAATGGGCCTAACGGAGAAGTTGAAGACCATTAAGATGGGTAAGACTGATAGTGCAGCTGAATATCTCACAAAGATTACTAATGTGAGAGATGCATTGGCAGCAGTTGGAGAGGTCATTCCACCCACTGAGTTGGTGCCGATTGCAGTGAATGGCCTTCCCAGTTCATGGCTGAACTTTGTTGATGGGGTTTGTGCATGTGAGACCCTTCCCACTTGGGAGAGATTCTGGGATGATTGCAACAGACAGAAATCAGAAATACCCAGCGTGGGGCAGGCAAACTCGTTGAGAAGGATGAGGATGTAGCACTGTTAGCAGGAGGCAAGAAAGGAAAGGGAAAGAAGCAAGCTTCCACAAGTAATGGTGGGGGCAAAGGCAAAGGTAAAGGTAAACAGGGGAACACGTAGAAGGACTATTCCAAGGTGAAGTGTTGGAATTGTCAGAAGATGGGACACTATGCAGTTATGTGTCCGGAGAAGAAGAAGAAGGGGAACAACCAGAGCATGGCAGCATCAACAGAGATAGAAGACTTTACGGATAGCTTTGACCGGGAGTTTGGGTTCATTGCTTGTGAGTCCACTAGTGCAAGATCACCTGCCATGGAGGTTGAGAGGGAGTGTGCATTTCCCTCCACTAGCGGAGCATCTTCAGGTATCTGGTATGTTGACAGTGGGGCTTCACATCATATGACAGGAGTCCGTGAGTACTTCTAAGAGCTTTCAGAGAGTGGCATTGATATAGAGGTAGTACTCGGAGATGAAAAAGTTGTTAGAGCAGTTAGTGTGGGGACTTTGACATTTGATAGGGAACCCAAACCTCCCTTGAAGGTGTTAGATGTTCTATATGTGCCAGGGATGAGGAAGAACCTCATATCGTTCTCAGCATTGGAGGACAGAGGGTATGAGATATTGTTCAGGAGAGGACAGGTGTTGATATATCCCAGGGGCGCTCTAGTTGATTCAGCTAGAGTGATAGGTGTAGGCCATGCAAAGGTGTACAAGTTTGCATTTTAGCCCCTTTTGGCATTGGGCAGTAGTATCAGCAGCAGAGCTAGCAGTTCAGAGCTGTGTGAGATTTGGCACCGCAGGATGGGGCACATGTATCATGGGGCCTTGAGGACATTGCGGGAGATCAC
>JAXQQM020057901.1:0-10302 GCA_034641835.2 Pinus albicaulis | reverse complement strand
TCATTCACCTATGACCATTTCCATGAGCAGTAGTGAGAGGTAATCATAAGTGACTAATTTCCCATGATTTTTGAATAGTCCATTTAACACTTATTGCATAGGGTGATGCTCACAGGGGTGAAGAAGTGGGATTGAAACTAGTGAAATGAATCAAATAGCATCAATCATCACTTCCTGAGTTTGCACTCGGTAATCAAGACTTCCTGAGAGGACACCCATCTTAGAAATGCTCTGGCTCAAGGGCACTTAACTGTGGAGTTTTCCCCACAATCAAGCCCACTTAGCTTGCTACCCCATTTGCAAAACCTTAGCAAGTATTGTGCCACATGAACCATTGAAGTAGATTTCCCTCATTTGAATCCTAAAAATGATATCTAATAAATATTTATTTTTAATGTTTGATTTTTAGTATATTTTATAAATTTAATCATTAAAAATTTGACTTATACTAATTTTAATTTTCATCGAGGAAGAAGGTCACAAAACCTACTTTTAAAATTAAATTATGATGTATATTGATGTTGAGTTTTGAATATTAATAAATTTGGGTAATATTTCTTTTAATTGTTTGATTTTTAGTATATTTTATAAATTTAATCATTAAAAAATTGACTTATATTAATCTTAATTTTCATGGATGAAAAAGATTTCATAACCTACTTTTATATATTTTATATTAATATATATTTTAAAGAACTTATTTTCACAATGTTATTTTCTTTTTTCAAATTAACATTGTTAATCATATTTTGTCTTTTATTTTCTTCTTAATCAAATGATTTTTTTTATTTAATTATTTTTCTTTATCAAATAAGATGCTGAAGTTATTTTTTAAATTTGCCAAACATTTATTATTCAAACTAATTGAAAAAATTTATTTATAAAGTTGTAAATGTAATAATCTTTGTAAATGAGAGAAAAATGAATGTTTTGTTTTCCCTCAAAATGATATTCAAAATACGTTTCTCACAAATCCTTTTAAAAAAAATAACTTTTCCTAATTAGCATTTATGTTTTATTTATTATGACAAAATTGAGTCCAGTTCAACAACTTTGTAATCGTCACAATTGTGTACCTTGATTTGGAAGAGGATATTACCTATCTATTTTTCTAGGAAACTTTTTGAAAGTATCTCTATCCATACGTAGAACCATATCAATCTCATATATCTCATGTAAAAAGAGGGATAATCTCCTTTAAGGTACATTTTTTTTCTTAAAGTACAAAGCTTCATACTCTATTTTTAGCTAATTGGAAAAAATTATGCATAGATAAAACATGTTGAATTATCATTTTCTACAAAGCATAATACAATAAACTTATATAAGTTTTTTTCATATCCAACTTATTTCAAGATTGGAGATAGACGTTGAGTGAATATCTCAATAATATCCAACAAACCCCAACCAACTATAAAGAAAACAATAATTATAACAGTCTCTTAATTCTTACATGACAAAGAACAATATCAAAGTCACTTAAAAAAAAAATTGGACTTTCATCACTATCTAATGTGTTTTTCATCAACATTTCTATCCACTTCTAAACCCTTGTAAATTATACTCCTTAACTACTCATTGTAGGTTTTCACTTCATTCTTTGAATATACCATTTCTTCTAACCACTATTAACATATTTAGAATGAGTAAAATTTCGTAACATACTTTGAAAAATAGTCTACATATGAAATTAATCTATAACATACTTCCGTCTATCCAAATATACTTCCGTCTATCTTTGATATATAGATATATAAAAAATTGATCTAGATGTTGAATGTATCCAATAATCAAACATACGAGTTTACCTTTTTTGTGAACAATGGTTTCCAAGTCACCCTTTTTTGAATAGTGGAATAAATCCATGCCTTAATATTCCCTCAACAAATGGAAAATAGAGACCACTATTTTAAATAAAAAAAATAATATATGAATAAGTTTTGTTGTATGGGATGGTGGAGTACGAAAATATTCACTGATGTAATGACATAGCAATTTCACACTAGTTCTACATCATACATAACAACAATTTGATTACTCATGTATGGAATACAAGTTGTCAAATATATGAGTGCTGTCAAATGAACCAATTATATATTATTTCCCTACAACTAAGGGTTGTTCGATGACATAGCCAAACTTATGAAGTCAAAATTAGCACCACCGCTAAATGGGTCCGGAGAGGAAACACATGAGATATCCCAAATTTTTCATATAACGACACACATGAAGGATTATCTCCATGGAATATCCACAACACTCTATTATCATCGAGTCTCCAGAAAAACTCCACTCAAGTTTACACTCCAAGAAAACTAAACACATTGCAAACTATTATTTTTACCTCTTACATATTCATGAGGCCTCTGTTACATGAGTTATACCAGAGCTACTCTCATACCAAACTCGAAAAAAAAATTACATTAAACAAACACTTTCAATGATTATTTCCTAGATACAATACACTTACATAATTATTTAGTGAATCCAACTTATTCCAACCGACTCTAAAGTAAGTATTAAATGAGAGTGGTCATGTCAAATAGATTATTCTAAATAAATTTTCATTATATCATCACTCAATTCATTGCTTTTCATTATGTCATTATTGAAATAAATATAGGCACTTGTAGTCAATTTTAATTATAACATCTCTCAAACAAATATGTCATTTTTATTATATTATTATTAAAATCAACTCAAACACCTAATTCCTACATATTTTCCTATTTCTAACCACAATCATAATTTCTTATTATCTAATACAATTTTTATTATATTATCATTAAAATCGATATATATTTTATTATTTTATATTATATTATCACTAAAATAATTAATAGATATATTTATTCAATATCGTATTCTTTGATAACTTTCATATGTAAAATATATGAAAATGTATATTATATACAACTTGAAACTCTAGACTTATATAATATAACTTATTATATTATAAATCATTTTTACATTGAATGATTGCCTCCATAATAAATGTATTTTTGATTACTATTTTCTATTTTGACTAATGTGAAAATGAATAAAAATATCATAATGTGATAATGAAAAATAATAATAAAATGTTAATTTAAAAAAATATTTTTATAAATAAAAAATAATAATTTGTGTAGATGAATAAGGCTAGAAATTATAGAAGAATGAAAACATATCTAATAACATGATCAAGCTATCCACATTTGTAACGATCACCATGTTGTACAAATTCCTTGTCATGTTTTAAGATTATTGTAATGAAATGTTTTTAATACTAGCAAGTGCACCACATGTTGCAAATGAAACACTATAAGGAAATAGCATCAGAAAGAGTAGCCTAAAAGAAATAAGATGTTTCAAAGAAGGAGCCATTGTGGAGGAATGAAAATCAAAATTTTCTTCCATGGAAGGAGGTAGTGGAACCTTAATGAAATATTGCTTCATTCAGCCTCACAAATCATGAGGCCTATGTTGAATTTAAGTTAAATACCTTGTTTGATCATGCCAACATGAATGCCTCGTGAATAAAGAAATAGATCGTGATTTTCTACCTTCAAAATCAAAGGTTGTTTTGGTGCAGTTCCTCCATATTTAATCTTGATCAATTCCTATTCAGTCACCTATGTATTATTTCCTTCATGATCTTTGAAAATATTCAAAATATCACATTCTTCTTTACCACTGATGTCCCTCGTGTCTGCCAAGTTCTTGTTTTTTCAGTATCGCTGATATGAAGTTGGTTTTTTTGTTCATTGTGCAGACAGTAAAAAATGTATGGAGAGGTGGATTTCATCACTTCAAGAGCAGTAAGAATAAGGCGATTCATAAAGTAGCTCCAACACTAGGAGATATTTGGTAGAATTTATGGAGTTGACGAACATGTCTTGTTCTATGGTGTTGGCTACTCGTCATGGATTTCTTGATTTTCTGTAGAAGAAATGAATTTTTATTTATCTTATATTACATTAACCATGAAATTTACAACATCCATTGCACACTTTCCATCACATTTGTAGAGCGAATTATAACAGAGTATCACACTTTTCTTATCAGAGCTAAATTCTCCTATATGCAACAACGATGAATTTCATCATAGAAAACAACTCCAACACATTTGTACATAAAATTATAACACAATATCACACTTTTAATATCAAAGATAAATGCTCCTATATGCCACATCAATGGATTTCATCACTTAAGAGCATGAAAAACAAGATTATTGAGAAAACAACTCCAACACATTTGTAGAGAAAATTATAACACTATAACACTTTTATTATCAGATATAAATTCTCCTATATGCAATAATGATGGATTTCATCACTTAAGAGCAGTAAAAGCAAGTTTATTGAGAAAACAACTCCAACAAATTTGTATAGAAAATTATAACATAGTACCACACTTTTCTTATCTGATCTAAATGCTCCTATATGCAACAACGATGACTTTCATCAGTTCAATAACAGTAAAAAAAATATTTATTGAGAAAAAAAATCTAGCACTAAGAGAGATTTGGAAGAAACTGTAGAATTGGTGAACACGTCATGCTCTATGGTGTTGGATATTGCACATAGCTTTCTTGATCTTGTATACAAGACTATAAATTTGCATGTAGCTTATACTATAATAACCATGAAATTGTCAACATTTAGAGCACATTTCCCATCACATTTGTAGATAAAATTACAAGAGAGTATCACATTTTTCTTATCATATCTAGATGTTCCTATATGAAAAAACTACCTTGTGCCTCGTAGTTTAAATTTGTGCAAGGAGGAAGAGAGGAGGATTGTCAAGGATCAAGCTAGAATATGAAGAGAAAGAATAATCTTGTTTGGGACTTCAGATAGACTCATTCTCTGCACATCTAGAGTAAAGCTTAATAAAACAAAATTTACCATACTTTGAATTTTTCAAATAAATATATTAAAAACTAGAATATAAATTTAATACATTCTACTCAATTACACATTTAACAATATACATTTAAAAAATACAAATACATAAATAAAAATAGTACAACAAATTAACAATATTCATTTAAAAAAATACAAATACAAATTACTATTTTAAATAAAAATAATACAAAGAATCACATTAATTACCATGGCCCTCATGTACCTTCCTCTGATTAATTTTTAAATACTCGATGTTTGTAACTTATTCTTAATGAAATAATGTCAATTTTGTGAAACTATAATCCACAAGTCCCACTTTTTATAGCTTTGGTGGAAAGGTAGAGTATCTAAATTCCCTTACCCTTTAAGAAGCATCTTCAATTATTGTACCACCCACCTCGACATCCAATATAGACATCTTACGTTATTCTAAATTGATCAAGAGTGTAGAATTTTTAGGGTGGTGTTCTATGTACATTAAAATTTCCATGATGTCCTTCCCTATGTATAGGGTTAATTGCAACCTTGCATATATTGTACGAATTTTTGTGATTTTTTGCTTGTGGCTTCAACTTAGTTTGGTTTGTAACCTATTAATCATGATTCAAAACTTTTTTATCATCTCAGATACTTATAGCATTATATATATTCTGTGAGCTAATGTGATGTTTTGTTGTCACAATGATTCAAAAATCAGTAATTATACCACAGTATTGAATTTCTCATTATCTGTTTTGTTTATGCCCCCTTTAAAATAACCAAAAGAACATTTGATTTTATGTTGTGATCTCCCCAGCATGGGTGGGGATTTCAAAAATTGGAGATTAAATTGAGCATTTATTGTTAGAAATTGTTGTATAAGATGGAAAATTTGGATGGTTTGTAGACAATATGGATGTCATAAGAGATATCTATTTTGATTTTTTTAGTGTTTCCGGGGGTTATGATAAAAATTGTACAAAAAGCGCTTAGGGTTGTCTCAACTTACTCTATTTTTAAATACGAGGGGTTTCCGGAGTGCATTATATTAGATATCATTTTTGGGATTCAACTGTGTTAAGTAAGTCATTCATCTATGACCATTTCCATGAGAGGTTGGGATTCAATTGCGTTAAGTAAGTCATTCATCTATGACCATTTCGATGAGAGGTAGTCATAACTAACTAATTTCTCATGATTTTTAATAGTCCACTTAGCACTCATTGCATCGGGTGATTCTCAAAGGGATGAAGAACTGGGATTGAAACTAGTGAAATGAATCACATAGCATCAATCATCACTTCTGGGGCCTACACCCAGTAACCAGGACTTCCCGAGAGGTCACCCATCCCAAAACTCCTTTGGCTCAAGCGCACTTAACTATGGATTTTTTCCCGAAAATCAAGCCCACTTAGCTTGCTACCCCATTTTCAAAACCTTAGCAAGTATTGTGCCTCATGAACCATTTAAGTAGAGATCCCTTTCTCTTTGTATTTTAAGTATGAGGGTTTCCGCAGTGAATTATATTAGATATCATTTTTGAGATTCAACTTTGTTAAGTAAGTCATTCATCTATGACCATTTCGATGAGAGGTAGTCGTAACTGACTAATTTCTCATGATTTTTGAATAGTCCATTTAACACTCATTGCATTGAGTGATGCTCACAGGGGTGAAGAAGTGTCAATATTGTAAAACTATAATCTACAATAAGGACTCAATGCGTTTCTTCTTTTATAAGTTTTGTTTGGAATTGAAAAATAAAAAAAATTTATAAAAGCTAAATTATGTAGTGAAAGACTTTGTTTAAAATTTCAGAATAAAAATTTGAGTAAATTTGACATCATATGATATGAAAATTGTTTATAATTATAAAGTAAAAAACATGTAATATTTTTTAGCTACAATTAGGTAATTAAATATATGTATATAGTTTTTCTGAATGGAAGAAATTTGGTATTCATTAACAAAAAAAAAAAATCCTAAAGGGTATGTATGTAGTTACAAACTCTTACATATCTAGAAATTATTATAGTTAAGTAGTTAAAGGTAAATTTAGTGCTATTTAAGAAATGAGAATTATGTTATTTAAGAAATGAGAATTATGAACATTCATCATTATTGCTCAAGATAAATCATGTCCTATGAAATAATTTTGGAAATTAAAAAAAAAACACATATTTTAAAATTTTGAATTATTAATTTAATTTCCTATATATTAAGAAATACTACTCATGAATAATAAACCGTTGTAACATAAATAATATATAAAAAAAAACCATGTATTTTTGGAATAATAAAATAGTTATAACAAAAAAAATATAGAACAAGAAAAACTATGTATATTTTGGATGTATGGAAATTTAGATACATTTTTTTAAGTAAAATTTTAAAGGAATAATGGTTATAGATATTTAAAAATAGTTTTATTAAATAATTAGTTTAGATCTATATTATTTATGAGAGGGATCAATTCTTTTTTTACTTTAAAATAGGTTTGCATATCAACACATCTGATCCCTCTTGGCTCTTGGTATATCTAGAGTTAATATTGATCTAGGCCATCTTAATTTCCCTCTTTAAATAAAGTCTATTCCACATGAATACCATGGGTCGATACCATGGGTTGTTTTTATAGTTTATTATTATTATTTTTTTTTTATTGTATTTTGACCTAGTTAAAATGTTCATTACATTATGTCAATCCTTTTATTTTATTTACTTTTATTTTTATTTTTTGAGTAATATGACATATTTAAAATGTTAAATGGAAGTTAAAATCTAACAAATTTTTAATAACAACATTTTAACTTAAAAGTCACCAGAGCTTAAATTCAATCCAACTTATTAAAAAGAAAAAAAAAAAACTAACATTATAAAAAATATATAAAAAACTATTTACTTGTGGATCTAATAGCCTAAAACATTTCAATTATCGAACGTTTGATCCAATGACTCAAACATAAACACACTGGCAACTAGGGAAATTGTTTTAGAACTGTTTTTTTATATAAATATAATAATATAATGGAATCATTAGAATTACAGTTATATTTATTTTACCCGCAACGTGATTTTATAATATTTTAGATATTAATTATTTAATTTTAGAAATTTATTTCTATATAAACCTAATAATTTATACCTATAACGATTAAAATTTAATCTATATTAAATTTTATATTTAGAATATATATAATTGATGTTATTTTAAAATATAATGAAAACATTTACAAAGAGTTATACTTAATAGAATTTTCTATTTTAAAAAAAGCTCTTAATGGTAGCTTGAAAAATATTTGTTAGTCAATAGGTAATTTATCGATCATAATAAAAAATTGTAGGTTTTCAATATAAATGGTTAAAGGAATTTCCTTAAAATATTTTAAATATTAATTATTTTAGTTATTTTAAAGGTATATTTCCTAATGCTATTTCGGTATGTCTGTATGTGATATGTAATTTATTAGTCTTACTGAAAAGATGTTTGGAATATATATATATATATATATATATCCTAAGTGTAACTAGGTAAGTTATGGAAATATATTTACAAAGAGTTTTATTTATTCGAATTTTTGTAAGAACTCTTAATACTAACTTGGTAAATCTTAGTTAATGTATACATATATATATGTGTGATGGATAATTTATTGGTCTTAATAAAAAGAATTTTTTCACTATAAAGTGTTAAATATTCTAATGAAGTTGGGGCATGTGAAATCTTATAAAAATGACTTTAATAACAAGCCAAATGCATAAAGGAAGTTGGAGCAAAACTATCTATAAATTCCAAGTGATTATGCATAAAGTAGGCTGAATTGACATTGAAGAGCTAGATAAGACAAACACATAAGAGTTCATAAAGATTCTCAAGTCTGAAAAAGGCTTTATGGAACTGTATATTACTTAATAGAAGATATTACAACAGTAGCATGAGTCATAACATCGATGACCCCCTCTATGTCTCTAATATCCCTATTTATAGAATTAAACTCCTTTTACATGAAGTCTCCTACCTAGTTTAGACCCTAGAAACTCTTGAACACATCTAATCTAAAAAGGAACTAATTACAAGGAGATAATATAGATATATTTCTATTTACAAGGAGTTTAGAAACTAATAGGACTCTAACAACATTAATTTTAGTAAAAAAATTTAAACAACCTATACATGATGATTCTTATCAAATAAAATAGCTTTTCTTGAGGTGGCAATGACCATGACCAAGTGATGAATTGCCATGCTAGAATCTAGGCTTTGCTGCTTATAATTTTAGGATGTGTTGTTGTGTTTGATGATGAGGCAAAAATGATGAGCTAGCAGCCTAATCACCCTCTTTTCTAAGTAGCCTTACCAACAAGTGTCTTCACTAATACACTTCAACATCTTCTGATCACTCATGTGCTCCCAAAAAACATTAAATGCTATGAAAACATCAAAATTTCCCCTCGCTGCAAAAATAGAGTTTTTTTATGGCAAGTCCATAGCATTTTCCATTTGGAAATTTTTGCATCCTTTCTGACTTTTATAGTCATTGGAGGGTATTAATTAGAAAATATGAGGTGAATACATGATTTTACCCACTCCTATCATGATAAAATTTGGAACTTATACCTTAAAATAATCTTCAACGATTTCGTAGTGAAAACTCGATTTTAAGCTTGGAGTACGCTACAAACTTGCCTGGTATTTCCATAATTTGAAATTTCCTCTCCTTACCTCCAAAAAATTCTCAAAAATGATGAGAGGGAGCATCCTAAGACAAAATTGGCCCAAAAAAATGTCTTACCCTTTTTCAGTTAGCAGCAAGGTCATCCACAACTATCATTTTCAAGCCTTTTTTCTTTAATCTTGTCTGCACCATTTCCATTTGAATTTCTAACACTTTGACTTGTTTTGAAAATTTCTCCTCGTAACACCCCCAATTTCTGTGTTGAATTTGAAAAAGTTAGACATTTGAACTTTAATCCGAAGGGGGTGGACCCCAATGGATAAGTATGGTATGAATGTACTTTCATATTTAAATTGAGGAAATAAATAAAATGATTGTGCATTTTGACAAAGATGAGAATTAGAGATCACTTGCCAAATCCATGAGGATGGATGAAAAGGAAAAAGACTTTCCCCAAATCTTTCAAAAATCCTTGAAAGAAATTATTTCTAATTTAGATTTTTGAGGAAAAATCTAAATTTCCCTCAATGAAGAGGAGTAGTTGGGAAGAGGTGAGAAAAAGCTAGAAAAGCCGAGGAAAAGCTTAAAGCAGCTTTAAAGAATCCCAAAATGGGAAGCCTAGGCTAACAGGAATAAAAGCATCCTGAAATTCTGGACACAGAATTGGAAACAGGCTTTGGGGAAAGCCCAGCTTAAATAAGCTGCTCCAGAACAGATTGAGGTTAGATCTGTTCTAGGAGGTGATCTCTGCTC
>JAXQQM020066403.1:0-66881 GCA_034641835.2 Pinus albicaulis | reverse complement strand
GTGGGAGACATCATTGTCCACAGATGTCATCGATCCTCCTGACATTCGACCACAACAAAAGCTTTCATCTCACAATGGTATCGTACCTTAAAACCATTGCACTTTGATAAGATCCGTCGAAGACCCGTGCCACCGTAAGCATCTCTGACAACAATGCTTACACGGCAAGGTCCCAGCCAGTACATATGTGTACATGGCACAATGATATGCCATACCAGGATTACACATATGGGTACCACATTCCACCTATCGTCAAAGAAAAAACGCCCCTGAGGGCGTCAGCAGGCGTCATTAACAACCACTAGCATCACTACCACAGTAGTCGCACAAACAGCACACGTATTTGTCAATTTTGTTTAACTATCCATAGAATCACGAGCATCGGACATGCCCGCATCATTGAAATTTTGTAAATATGTTGTATATTTTGTCTTCTTGTAGGGGGTCCTTTAGGCTATGGTGATCTTGGAAACGGTGCAAGGTGTTGTCAATTCCAAAATACACGCAGACCTCTCTCTCTCTGTGTACGATATAGAAAGGAAACTATAATGTATTTCGGCTGTACATTTCTTCCTAGACCTCACACATTAGGGGGCAACTGTTAACACTGGAAAATCATACAGCAGAAGACGACATCAATTAATGTCGAGCCTAAGGATTTACAGTATAGGAATACATTATGGAATCAAGAAGTATTTAAAATCTCTAAGGTTATGAGAAAATCAGATTTGAACTAGTCATAAATGCTCAAATGCACACTTTATCCTTCGAGAAGAGTGCCTTCTGCGTGCCTTTTTGCCTGATAAGCGCACATTGCTAGAAATGGAAAAAAGTCGCTTTCCGGGACCACACCAAGCAAAGGACAGTTACTCCTTATGTGAAAGCCGCCTAAGGATAGCCACCCGCGCCTCCTTAGACATTATGTGAGCACACAAAAGAATATTTGAGCACACAATGGAATCACACCTCTCCCTTGGGTCACCATCCATCATGTACCAAGGGAGGGAAGGAGGATTTTAAGCTCACCTATATAAACCCACCAAGAGATGAAGAAATGGTGATCACATTGTTATGCTAGTCAAAGTTGCCCAAGAAACACCAACATTGTGTGTGACCCGGAGCTAGAGCTAAAGAGGACTCGATAGTTTGCTTATTCTTCTCTCTGTTTTATGCTATATTTTAATCATTTATTTGCTACTGGTTTATGTCATCTTTCACTTTAAAGCTCTCTTTAGTTAGCAATCAATCTTAATGACAAACTAATCAAACTACCTCAACACTTAATCGATCACATTCAGATCACCTAGGGTCCTAAACTTTAGGAATCACTATAAAAAACTCAAGTTCATGTACCCGAAATGAATTAACTAAGCTAATTGAGTGATAACAACTCAATTAACTCATTCAAGTTGTTTAGTGATGTGGAATTTTGATTTTCTATTAACTTAATTCAAGGGAAAATTAAATTAGGAATTTATTGTTGCTTTTTTAACACTCCCTCACAACAAGAAAGGGATTATCAGATACCCCAATCATGCCTCCATGCAACTCGAATTTTCCTCTTAACAAAGATTTTGTCAAAATATCTGCATCTCGTTCCTATGTAGGAGTGTATTCCAATAACATGATCTTCCTCTACAAAAAATATCATATGTGGTGATACTGAATGTTGATATGCTTGGATCAATAATGAAAAACTGGATTCTCAGAGAGTTTGATACAACTTTGATTGTCACAATAAATCATAGTAGGATCCATTATCTGACCAAATAACCCAACAAGAATCTTCCTCATCAAGATAGTGTCACAATATGCTTGACTGGAAGCCATGTACTCTGCTTCTACTGAGCTGAGTACAACTAATCTTTGCTTCCTGTTGTACCAAGAATCTACTATTGACCCAACATTGAAAATTTATCTGATGTTTTATTCCTTTCTGATGGAATCCCTGCCCAATCTGCATCTATGAAGCCTTGCAGCTTCACTCCCTTTATCCGTATGTGCCAAATACTAAACTAAGTAGTGTCTTTGAGGTATCTCAAGACATGTTTCATCACCTTCCAATACATTTTGGTTGGCTTAGCCATTTCTTTAATAAGATGATTTACTACATAAAACATGTCTGGTTGTGTGTTCACCAAATACATAAGTGAACCCACAATATGCCTATAAATAGTAGCCTCCACTTCCTCACCTAAAGTGGCATCCTCATTCCTCCAACGGCCTACTAGAGTAGTGTCCATGGGTTTTCTACTCTCCATGCGTAACTTATTCAGTATCTCATTGGCATACTTGTCCTGAGAAACAAAAAGTTCCCCATCTCCTTTCCATAATTCCAAACCGATGAAATAATGCATAATTCCCATGTCCTTCATCTTGAATTAACTTGCAATATCCTCTTTGCAAGATTTGATCAACTTCCCATCACCGGTTAAAATCAAATATCGACATATAATACTATAATCAACAATTTACCTTAAACACTAATATGTTAAGGGTTTGCATCTTCTTCACTTTTGGTAAAGCCAAGCCTGGTGAAATAAGTTTCGGTCCTGGTGTACCAAGCACAAGGTGCTTTTTTCAATCCATACAATGCTCACTTGAGTCTGCACACATGTGAATCTCTATCGAAGGTCTAAAATCCTTTCGTTTTTTCAATGTATACCTCCTCCTCAATCACTCGATTGAGAAATGTTTTCCTCATGTCCATATAATGGATATTCAATACCATCTATATTGCAAGTGCTATTATTGATATGATAGAAGAGTACCTTGCTACTGGAGAAAAGGTCTCCTCGTAGTCAATTCCCTCCATCTGAGAGAACCCCTTGGCAACAAATCTGACCTTTTGTTTCTTGATGCCTCCATTTGCTGCTTGATTCACCTCGAACACACCAATGACTTGTCCTCTAGTCTTGGGACCACTTCCCAAATATTGTTTATGACAATGGAATCATATTCCCCTACCATGGCATCAACCCATATTGGTTGCTACACTTCTTCCTTGAATAAGGATGGTTATGTCTCTACTATCTCACTCATAAGATCCATGTAGATTGTGTATTTATATGGTGACCTTATATTCCTATGCTATGATGTGGGTGCTCCCACATTCTCTCTAGAATCAAGCAATAATCTGTCAGCTTCCCTCGTGCGCTTCCTTCCTTCTCTAGATGTCCCATCATGAGTGGGAGTCTGCACTCTCTAATCCTATGCTTGTCGCTGCTCCACAACATCCTAAGGTTCTTCCTTTGGATCCAAAAGCTCCTCATCCTCATCAAACTTCACATCTCTACGGACAACTGTCATCCTGATATTTTGAAGGCACACCCAATATTTGTGAGGTGTATCAGTATACCCCACAAATATGCCAAAATCTGTTGTTGGCTCTAGATTTTTCCTTGATTCCTTGGAAACATGATAGTAAATTGATGATCCAAAGGTCCTGATGTGTGACACATCTAGTTTCTTTCGTGAAAAGGCTTCTTATGGTGTACTCTTCCCAAGAATTTGATGAGGACTCTTATTCTGCAAATGGACCGCTATGTTTCATGCTTCATCCCACAAGTGCAGTGGTAGCCCTTGGTCATACAAAATTTCCCTTGTTGCTCCCACAATACTTTTTTTCTTCCTCTTAGCCACCCCATTATTTTGTCGGTTGTGGGGTGTTGTTAACTGCCATCGAATTCCTTCCTTTACACATAAATTTTGAAACTCATTTGACACATATTCACCACCATTATCGCTCTCAAGACCTTCACTTTCCTTCTAGTTTTTTTCTCAACAAGTGCTTTAAATTCAACAAACTTGGAGAATTTATGGTCTTTCTTCCACATGAATAAAATCCAACACTTACATGATAAATCATCTACAAATATAACATAATACTTGTGCTTGGTCGTGGAGGCTGTTGAGGAAGGTCCAAAAACATTAGAGTGGATCCTTTCAAGGATTGCATGCGCCTTGTTATCTTGATCATTGAAGGTGGCTTTTGTGTACTTGCACAAGTTACACCCTTTGCATGCATTTTTTTTCTCTAGTGCTCCATTGGGGAGTCCTGTGGTGATCTAATTCATGATATTAAAAGCTACATGATGAAAATTTCCAAGTCTTTTATGCCATATTTCAGAGACATCTCGGCTCTGCACCTTCTCCACCTTTGTGCACAAAGTGACACAATATGCCACATCCAACCTGTAGAGGTTCTTCATCCGAACCTCGATCTGCTTCACTTGTCCCATGGAGATGTGGATGCAATGATATATAATTAGTATAACATAAAGGCCCAACAACTAGAGGTATAATATACTCCTTTGATGGATCTCATCTAGATGATACCACACACGAATGATGATTCACTAGAATATATGTGATACATGTTATCACATTTCTAGTGTTAGCAAGGTGATCTAAAAGATGAGGTACCTGTGACGAGGGAGAAAGTACAATAGGTGTTAGGCACACACCTAGGAGAAGGTGGCGCTCATAATGGATTACACCTAACATTTTGTTGATCAAAGGAACATTTAATACCAACCTCCTTGAACTCACTAATGTCAAAGTAGTTAACGTGAAGACCAATTATTAACTCATCTCATGATTTTTGAAGGAAATATAACGAGACATCCTTATTATTACAAGGAGGTTTATAAAAAAATCATAAACTAATGACTTTTCCAATTCTCTTTCCTTTTATTTAATGTTCACTAATCCATGCAAAGATGTCTCTTCCTCAGATCAGGGGTTTGGTTAGTTCTTGGGTCAATAAATAACCCCACAATCATATATTTGGTGATATTAAAATCTTCAACTTATTCTTTACTAAAACTAATGATTAGAATTATCTCATCCAAGCTCTATATTCATTTATATTTGTCAATTGACCATGGTAACAATTAATGGAGGCAGTAATGTTGTCAATGGATGTGGCTAATGAGAGTCATGATGGTTCCCTTGTGTGTGTGAGATCTTCAAACAATATTTTAAATTCAATTAAATCATCTATAATATGTGCTTGTGGATTTTTATTTACCTTTATGTTTATGGTTTCTTGTGGCTCTATTGTGGGGTTGGCTTGTTGATTTGGTTGTAGGTTTTCAACCATGGTAATTGTGTTTAAACTAAATCTATAATTAAAAATATATATATTTCTTTAAAATTTTCATTTTTTTTCCACTAAATGAATAAATAAATATGAGACTCTCCTCTACTCAATGAACCTTTATATTAATTTGTACCATGAGGAATGCACGTTCTTTATGAGTTGGCGTATCTCACTTGGATACTAAATAGTGGCAAACCAGAAACAATGAGCCCTCACAAGCATTTTGTTTTAATATACAAAATAATGTTGATACATTTTTTGAAATCACATGTGTACTTTTATAAAAAAAAGAGTGTGCACATTATTTTTCCACATCATAATCCAACATGGAAGTTATTCAAGGGGTTAACCTTAAAAAAATGAATGCTATTGTGTTTTTAGTAATGCATATGCACTTCGAAAAAATATCACTCGCGCACTCTTGTTGCATAACAATTGGGTACCATCTCCATGCAAACACCCATTTGTAGTGTGGTTCGGTAATATACTGATTGATATGGTTAAAACATTAGTATCAATTGCAATAAAAAATATGAATAATATCTATTTAGTTTTGAAGTTAAGTCTTTTTTGGAAACAAAATAAACTTATTAGATAATCTGAATTAAGTGAACATAATGCTAAGAATCATATAATTCAATTATCAAATATTACATTGGCATAGTAAATAGCCATGCCTCAAAAGTATATATATAGAAAATAACAATATTATTGTATTTGAATTTCCAAATGACATCAAACTCACTCTAATGAGTGGCACTAACTCAAGCAATAGTTTACATGAAAAACAATTTCATCCTTCACTTAGATCCATGTTTCCCAGGGTTACCATATATTTTATATAGATACAATTATTACAATAGAATTTTGTTAAGGATCTCTATCTCTCTCTCTCTCTCTCTCTCTCTCTCTCTCTCGCTATATATATATATATATATATATATATATATATATATATATATAAGTTTAACCTTTAATAGTAACATATTATTTTAATTCCACATAAAATTTGACATGCTAACTATTATTATCATAAATTATGGTGGTTAATCATTACTCACCATTGTGTTAATTTGTGGTGGTTTCCTTTGTGATAAGCTTAATAACCATATTCTATCATTAGCGTTAAGAATAACATAGAACCTTGATCTATCACAACCCTTTGTCATGATGGACTAAATATTGAGTAAGTGTGAGTGTCAAACATAAATAAACTTTGATACAAAGTGATACGTCATTACAAAACACAGTTTGAGGAGATGTGTTATGTCACTTGAAGAAAAAAATTGAGGAATACATCGCATGGATGAAAACATCAAAACTTGTGTTGTTCACATCTAGTAATGTGCACTGATGTAGTAGCATTCTATCGGGCTATTTGTGCTAACAATACTATTTTTAGCTTGGAAGAAAATATGAATTACAAATTTAACTTAGTGCACCCTATAAAGACTCAAAATTCAAAATATGGCATTCGTGTTTGGTACTATATACTAAAGTGGTATCATTCCATTGTGTATTCATTATATACTTTTTGTCATACCTCTCCTAACATTTAGTTTGTTATTCCTTGAGTCACAACTCTCTTAAAGTTTATAGTGATATACCTTAAACCTTGAAAACTTCCATGTAGCAAATTAAAGAAAACTTTGGTGTGATGCATTGTTAAAAACCCATTTCATATGTATCACATGAAACAAAACTTTGGTGTTGTGTGATGTTAACACAAAAAGAAAGTTGATCACAACACAATATGTCACATGAAAAAAAGTTTGAAAATGTGTGACATGGGACATATGAAAGTTTCATGTGGTGTTATATATCGTGGCCCAAGGCATTCTAGGTGTGACTTATTACATGGGAAGAAAGTTTTATTCCATGCAATATGCCACATGAAAGGAAATTTCTTAAATGTGCAATGTATCACATGGAAAGACACTTTGACACAATGTAATATCTTGTGATCAGTTCAAGTTTGCAGAAAGATGATATGCCACATCCCTTTGTCATAATGGAGGAAAGTTTACAAAAGTATAATGTGTAAAAAATAATGAAACTTTGAAGTGATGTGATATGCCATGACAAAATAAATTTTAATGAGATGTGATATGTCTCATGAAGAAAAATTTTGTGAGATATATCACAATTAATGAAAACTTCAACTTTTGTTATAGGTCATGTAAGAAGAAACTTTTCTTCGATATGATAACTTGAAATTAAAAAATTTGAAAAGTGAACCATAAATAACCTAAGTCAACCATGGTCAACCATAGTAAGCTAAAATCAACCATATCAAACATTGTCCAACCAAAATAACCATGGACAAACAAAGTCAACAATATGAATACATGATTAACCATAGTCATCCACAATTAGCCATTGTCAATTAAATTAAACGATACAAATCGTGGTTAACTATGTTTAACCATAGAAAACCATAGTAAAACCAAATTCAACCATGGTTACCTAAAGTTAATAGTTTTAAAACATGGTCAACCCTACTCATTCATATTGGTGGAAAATAGTTGACCTTACTCAACCATGCTAAATGTCATAGTATGATTTTTTTTTTTTGGAACATCATAATATAACTTAACAATTGAGGAACATCACATAATGAAAAAACCACTGGGAAACATGGAAATTCAACCTCAATCAACCAAGATGAATGTTGCAATGATACATAACCATTAAGGACCATCACATTTTAACACATAATTTCATACACATTGTAATGCAACATAGCTCTTCAAAAACATTCCAAATTCACATGAGTTTACATACATGAATATCACAATGTGACATATTTATTAAGGAACATCACAATTTTGACATAACCCTATATGAATACCACAATTTGACAAAGTCATTTTCTAACATAGGAATTCCATAGATGTCAACTAAGGTTAGTATCACAAGCATCCTAACCATTAAGAAAGAATATAACAATTCGACATAGGTCAACTAAGATGTACATTAGAATGCCACATTATCCTTCATGGAGACCTTATATGACCATAGACTCAATTAGGACTATCCATGTGCACTAAGGCTTTGGTGTAATGTAATAGAAGTACTCTCAAAGTGAAGGAAAATTTGAAGAAGTTTGATGTATCACACAAATAGAAACTTTTATGCAATGTTAGGTGTTGTGATAAAAATAGCTTTTAATATTCAATACTACATGTCATGAAAAAAATACCCTCTAATGCAATATACAATTTCACGAGTAAAAGAATTTTTTTTGTACTTTTTTGCAGTGAAAAAAAACTTTTAAGAAATCCATTATTTGATACAAATTGAAACATCTAAAAATTATGAAAAACAAAAACTTATAAATGAATATTTCATCTTTTTCTAAAACAACCTCCTCCGTTAAATAACTTGAAAATATATATCTATAACATACATCATAATGTAAGAAAAATTAAATCCATATAATACAATACATAACAACAAAATTTATATCTATATGATACATCATACCATAACAAAATTTTCATACATACTATACAATGCATAACAATGAAATTGAACAACCATAAAATACAATAAATCACTACAAATTTTACATCTACCCAATACAACACAACACAACCAAACAAAATTTACATCTCATCAAAGAAACTTTTTATATCATTGCATAGACATTTATCTTTTTGTGTAACATGCTTAATAATCTAAGAATATATGTCTTCATATGATCACATGATTACAATATTCTTAATTTAACTACCGACTTTGAAAATAATAAATTTCAAATATTTTACTTTTATAAGAACGTACTTTTTACACTTAAGAAACCATTGTTAGTTATATTATTAGGAAAACATGAGAGTAGATTAATGAAATTTCTCCGGTTTCAGGGCTGTTAAAAAGACCTCCCTTGAATTCCAGACTCAGAAAATCGAGGTGAATAACGTGTCACCATTCACGATGGATTAAAAAACAAAGCGTATTAAAAAAATAAAATAATGTATTCACCACTTTACATATTAAAATATAAAGTTAAAAATTCTGAATGTTTATATTAAATTTTTATTATTATTATAATATTATAATGGTATTTTTAAGAAAAGGACCCACTAACTGCACTCACATTAAATTGCACAAAAGGGACGTCTATTTAGTTTTTTCTGATTTCTTTCCATCTCAAATCGCAGATCTTTTGGCCATTGAAAGATGTGTGAAGCTCACATTAACGTCCACTCTTTATTTTTCTCAATCTTCTACGAACCCTACTTTGATTGTTAATGGAGGCATCAACCGTTTTTTACTTCACCACTATATCAATTGTTATCAACTTTGCTTTGGTGTTGTTTGTACTTGGGCCACCTTCGAAGAGGGTTGACTAGAAAAATTAATTCTTGATGTTGTTATTGATGGAGGCAAAGATATATAGATATGGAGAGAAAGCATGTGTGTTTGCGGGTGGGGTGAGATATTGAGATAAAGAAAGAGATATGGAGAGATATATAGATATTTATGAATGGGGGAGAGAGGGAAGAAGAATTATTGCACTGGACCCGTTGATTTCAATGTAGATGGTGATTTATAATCCTATTTGATTGCTTGCATTGAAGGAAATAAATTGAAGGAGAGGGGAGATGAGGAAGGAAGAGGGAGAGAAGGAGAGGAGTGAGTGAGGGAGTGAAAGGTAAGAGAGGACAAAGACATGGATTTGTAAGGGGAGAGAGGGAGGGAAGAAGAAAGACATATAAAGAGAAGTGAATCGAGAGAAAGTGAGGGGGGACTAAAAAGGAAGAGATGGAGAGAGAGTGTTTATGTTTGGGGGCAAGATAGAGAGAAAGGAGGAGAGATGGTGTAACAGCCCACACCCTAAGATCCTATTTCCTAATATTTAACTAATATTTAAATATAATATACAAACATAAATAAAAACTAACTTTAAAGAATAATTAGTTTAACTCATTAAACATTCAAAACACCACGATTAAATACATTCAAATTAATACAGTCATATCCTTTTTCATTTGAATGACAGCTCTTTAATACAACCTTATCATCTATCATTCGAATGACATCTCTTTGAAAACATTCATTTCTACATTTATGGACATCTTATCTTGATGGAGTTGTGGCGGTGGGGTCTTATCTCGATGGAGTTGTGGCAGTGGGGCAGATGGTTATTTAAACAAGAAGACATGAAGGAGGAGGGGTCTTTTGTTCTTAGATGAAATGGAGAAGGCTGTTGTGAGGAAATGGAGAAGGCTGTTGTGGTGAAATTTATCAACTGTGGATGGGAGACTTACTGTTCTCGGGATTCTGGGCACGGGGGTAGAGGAGGCGTCCTCTGGATTTGGGTTTAAATCCCAAATTGGCTGGGAGGAACATTTTGGTCCTGTAATCTGTCCAATAAGATGAAGAGGAGGATCACGGTTCCAGCAGTTTTCAGCTTGAACAGTTCTGGTTTGCAGCTCACCGTTTCCAGGTATTTCTCTGAGCATCAGTTACTTATCATGTATCAACATCAGCTGGTTAGTGGGTTTGTGAACTTAGGAATATTTTGAAACCGTGAATCTGTCATTAGAGTTTATGTTTAAATCCTCTTGCAATTATTTTCTGCTTAAATATAAAGATCATATAAGTGTTTTATTGTAAATAAAGAACACAGACCTTACAGATGGAGGGAGATATAGATATATATGGAGAGGCGGGGGGGGCGGGGGGGCGCGGTGGTGGGGAGAGGGAAGAATATTTCTTGGATTAAATGCATTGAATTCATGGTAGATGGTGGTTTCTAATCTTAATTGATTGATTGCACTAGATGCATTGATTTTAGTATAGTAAATGATTTCTAATGATATTTGATTTCTTACACTAGATGCATTGATTTCAGTGTATATGTTGATTTCTAATCCTATTTGATTGTTTTCACTAAATGCATTGATTTAAGTGTGGATGCTTTCTAATTCTATTTGATTACTTGGACTAAATACATTGATTTCAGTTTAGATGTTGATTTCTAATTCTATTTGATTGCTTGCACAAGTTGCATTGATTTTAGTTTAGATGGATGCTTTGAGTGGTTACCATCCTAATTCAAACACATAAACACACAAACCATTCAAAGCATCCATCTACATCGAAATAAATGCATCTAGTGCAAGAAATAAAATAGAATTAGAAATCAACATCTAAACTAAAATCAAGGTATTTAGTGCAAGAAATGAAACATAATTCATCCACACTAAAATCAATGCATGTAGTGAAAATAATCAAATAGGATTAGAAACCAACATATACACTGAAATCAATTCATCTATTGTAAGAGAATCAAATATCATTAGAAATCGACATTTACACTGAAATCAATGCATCTAGTGCAAGCAATCAAATAGGATTAGAAGTCACCATATACCATGAATTCAATGCCTTTAATGCAAGAAATATTAATCCCCCCGCCTCCCCCCCTCCATCTATATCTATATCTCCCTCCATATATCCTCCTTTTGTCTCTCTATATTATCCCCAAACATAAACACTCTCTCTCCATCTCTTCCTTTTCACTCCCTCTCACTCTCTCTCGATCCACTTCTCTTTGTATATATTTCTTCTTCCCTCCCTCTCTCCCCTTCCAAATCCATCTCTTTGTCCTCCATCTCTCCTCCTATCTATCCCTACCTCTCTCTTCCTCTCTCTCAATTCCTTTCTCTCCTAGCTCCCTCTCCCCCCCATATCTCTCTCTCTCTCTCTCCAACCCTCTCACTATCCCCTTCCCTCTCCCCTTCCATCTTTGTGTGTCCATCTCTCTCTCTTACCCTTCGCTCCCTCTCCCACTCTTCTCCTTCCCTCTCTCTTCCTTCCTCCTCTCCCCTCTCCTTCAATTTATTTCCTTTAATGCAAGAAATCAAATAGGATTATAAATCACTATATACACTGAAATCAATGCATCCAATGAAAGAAATATTCTTCCCTCTCTCCCCCATTCATATATCTATATCTCTCTCCATATATCCTTCTTTGTCTCTCTATCTCACCCCACCCCCAAACACACATGCTTTCTCTCTCCATATCTATATATCTCTACCTATATCTATCTCCCTCTTCTTCCCTCTCTTCACCTTCCATCTATATATCTATTTTTCTCTGTCTCTCTATATCACCCCCAAAACATACACACTCTTTCTCCATATTTATATATCTGTCCCTCCCTCTTCCTCTCCCTCTCACTCTCTCTTCCCCTTCTCTACATATCTCCCCCCTTCTATCTCTCTTACCTCTTTCTCTCCTCACTCCCCCTCTCTCTCTCTCCACCTTTCTCTCTGCGTTTCTTTCTTCTTACCTCCTTCCTTATATATCTATATATCCCTCCATCTCTCCTTCTTTGTCTCTCTATCTAACCCCCCCAAACACACATGCTTTCTCCCTCCATAGATATCTATCTCTCCCTATCTCTATCTTTCTCATCTTCCTTCTATTCACCTTCCATCTATATATCTATCTCTCTCCATCTCTCTTTTGTCTTTCTATATCACCCCCAAAACATACAAACCCTTTCTCCATATTTATCTATCTCTCCCTCCCTATTCCTCTCCTTCTCTCTCTCACTCTTCCCCTTCTCTCCCTCTCTACCCTGTCTATCTCTCTTTCCTCCTGCTCTCCTCTCCCCCTCTCTCTCCATCTCCATTATCACACACTCCCTTTCTCTCCACCTTTCCCTCTTTGTTTCTTTCTTCTTACCTCCCTCTTTCTCTCCCTTCCTCTTTCCTTCTCTTTCACCCTTTCTCTCCCACTTCTCTTTGTCTCTGCCCCTCATCTCTCTATATTTTTCGATATCTCTCTCTCCGCCCTCCAAATCTCTCACTATCTCTCCTTCTCTCCTTCTCTTCTCTCTAAGTCTCCTCCTTTATCTCTCTATCTCACCCCCAAACATATACACTCTCTCTCCATCTCTCTCTTGTCACTCCTTCTCTCTATCTTTCCTTCCAACTCCATTTGTCTATCCTTCCCTATCTCCTCCTATCTCATCCTTCCCCTCTCTCCCTTTCTCTCCCTTCCTCTCACTCCCTCTATCTCTCAACCTTTATTTGTTCTTCCTTTCCATATATATCTACAATCAATAGATATCATGATATATTAATATATATTATAATATAACAAATTTAATATTATATTAAATTTAATATTGTATTAATCCTAAGTTATTAAATTTATAATATTAATATTATAATATATTAATATTAATATTAGATTTAATGATATTTTTACATGGCATGATAACAAAATGTTCAAATATTACAACTTTGTAGTGGAAATATTTATGTATTTAGATATTTTAATATATACACAAGATATAGTTTTCTTTTTAAATATTCATTTTACAAATACTTAATTAAAAGAAATATTAAAAGATTTTAGAGCAAGATTTTTTATTGTGTGTTGAATTAACATTTTTAATTTATTTTACTAAATTGTATTGACCTTAGTAAAGAGTAAATATGTTTAAAATTTTACCTCATATGGAATTTCTGAGATAACGAAGCTACAATACAATTATCTTATGAGTATAATAGCTATTTTATCATATAAGTTTAATAGTTATTTTATCATATAGGTTAACTTTGAATAACCATATAAAAAATTAAATTAATGTATTTATGAGGTACTTATCACATGTATTTATTTCTCATATTTATTTTTATTTTTATTTTGGCTAACATATGTTAAATCTCAATTTTGATGACCGTTACACATCATATTGGGAAATCTCAAGTGCAAAATCTCATCTTTGATGTTAGCCAGTGCAAAATCTCATCTTTGATGTTAGAATCTCTACTTTGATGATAGACTAACAGGGGTACACATATTGGGAAATCTCAAGTGCAAAATCTCATCTTTGATGTTAGCCAGTGCAAAATCTCATCTTTGATGTTAGAATCTCTACTTTGATGATAGACTAACAGGGGTACACATCATACTGGGAAATCTCAATTGTAAAATCTCAACTTTGATGAGGGACTAACACGGTTACACACCATACTGAGAAATCTCAACTTTGATGATGGACTAACACAGTTACGCATCATACTGAGGTGTAGATATAATATTGTGTGTGTGTAGTTTTAGTTCCCAGATTTCCAACGTCATTAGCGGTATTTTATGGCTACTAAAAAACACTTTGTTCATTCATTCATGTATGTCTTCATTGATTCTTACTCTAATTTAACTATACTTAAACTAAACCAGAGTATCTACAACGTAGACCTTATTCAAATACAATATTTAGTTCATACTTTGCAAGATTCTTTGTTCATTTATTCATGTATATCTTCTTTGTTTCTTACTCTAATTTAACTATACTTAAACTAAACAAGACTATCTATGGCATAGCCCTTGTTCAAATACAACATTTATTTCATACTTTTCAAGATTCAATAATTAAACTAAGTGACAAGAAAATTAGCTATGTGACCTTGTTTATATTATAAGAAAACAAGAAAATAAATTAATAAAATTACTCAAGTTTCAAAGCTTTTAAAAATATCTTTTTAAATTCCAATAATGTGTCACCATTCATGATGATCTAAAAAAACAAAACATATTAAAAAATAAAATAATATATTCACAATTTATATAAATTTTAAATCTTTATATTATTTATTATTATTATTATATTATAATAGCATTTAAAAAAAATATTTACACATCAACATCAAAAATTAAAATTAAAATTATTATTATTATTATTATTACTATATTTTAAAGAAAATAACCCACTAAGCCCACTGAATTTAAATTGCACAAAGGGACGTCTATTTAGGTTTGTCTGATTACTTTCCATCCCAAATCGCAGAGACCATTCAAGCATTGACTGATCGCTCTTTTGGCCATTGAAAGATGTGTGAACATCACATTAACGTCCACTTTTAATTTTTCTCAATCTTCTACGAACCCTACTTTGATTTTTATTGGACGCCTCAACCGTTTTTTTACTTCACAACGATATCAACTGTTATCAACAACTCTGAAGTTGTTTGTACTTGGCCAAACTGCCAAAATTAATTCTTCTTGTTGTTGACCTCCCCAACGAACGAAAACTTCGTTGTTTACTGTTCGAATGACCAGACCCAAACGTTGTGGTTGAATTTTACTTTCAATTAATTAAAATTTACTATTATTATTAGGTAGATGTATTTTGTTGGGATTTGAATTTGGGATTTTTTTATTATTAAATATATACTTATTTTATCAATTCAAATTATCACTTAATAATTAATTGGTTGATTAAAGTGGTTAGATAAGCAGAGAAATGTACATACTTATTTAAGATTTTGATCTTGATTTTTACATTTTTATTAATTAAAATATATTTTTAATATGTATATGTTCTATTTTCTTTTGGATTTTAATTTGACTTACTAAACACATGTTCTTAAATATTAAGCCTATTCAAATTGTTACTTAATAATTAATTGGTTAATTAAAGTGAATAGATATGTGGAGAGATGTACACACTTACTTGTTTCATTTTTTTTTTGACAAGTATACACTCGTTTCTTCTCAAGCAAATACTTCTTTCTCTTCACAAATTAAGCTTGCATATTCACAACTCATTGTTTATATATATGAAAAAAATGTGTCAAACCTATAAATTCTAGAAAGAAAATATTGCAAAGAGTTTTAAGTGTACACTAATATGATCATATTTTAGTGCAAATACTAAGTTCCAAGAAAAGCCATATGGATACAGTATATAGAAAATTTCATTAACATGATAACTTATCAAAATATTACAACCATTGACTCCTAGTCATCTATAATGATCAAATTTTCATCAATAGCAATCGATTTAAGATCAAACATTTCAACTCCAACGGATTGAACCAAGTTTGCAATAGAGATTTTATGCTCACTAGGCTTGAGTGTCTCCTTATTGCACCACCATGAGAGTGACGACATAGCATGCCAATATTCATATTTTTCAATTGCAGAGAATGTTATATGTTTGTTATAACTACCTCCACGTGCATCCTTTGTGCCTTTGAAGTGCCATGTTCATGGTATGCAAACAATTATATATATATATATATATATATATATATATATATATATATATATATATATATATATATATATATATATATATATATATATATATATATTATTGAAACTCATCATCATATGTTTAAGGTAGTATTGTTTAATGCAGAGTTTGTTGATCCTCAAAGTTTCATGAGAGGGTGATAAGAATAATTTTTTTGTTGCCCTGTTTACATATCTAAAACACATTGGCCTTTAATGCAAGGAATTCAAACTGTGTAAAGAAGATGAAGGACTAAATGGGGACAATGCTTGGAAGAGATGATACATTTATCCTAGTTGTTAGAGATTATGCCTAAGCTCTTTGAGTATTACAGTTTTATTTGTCCTTTAGAACCAAAAAGAAGGCCAGAAAAAACCCTGCACTTCCACTCCTCACCCCTGATGATGTCATTTATTATTTGATAAATATGAGTTATAATTTTAGAATCTTAAATAAGTAAATATCAAACCATAAATATAATATTAAAGATGCAAAATGGTTAATACTGAAAATTATATCTATTAATATAGAAGAAATGATAAAAATATACCATTATCTTTAATTCATAATAATAAATTTGAGATTGAGAATCAAAGAAAAAAATTCAATTTCATTTCAATAAGAAACCCCTATTAACATAGTTAAAAATTTCAAAGATATATGTCCAAATTCACAAATATTCCACAATATACAAATTAATTCTGGATACTTTTGTGTAGACCTGTCTAGATGAACGGACAACAGACGATATCAAAATAACCTTCTTTAGCCGTGAGTGAGGCAAGCCTGTGTCAACTTGTCAGACCCAGTAGTAATCCTAAGCACTCCAGGTCTCTAAGTAGTAATCATAAGCACTCCATGTTACGAATTCAATTTTTCAATTGCAATGTTACTCTTTTCAGTAAGTAATTGCGATGTTACTCATAGCCTATACGATTGGGATGGTTTACCCCAAATTTGTAAAATTAACTTACATATTTGTAAAATTTTCCCTATGGTTAGCGGTTGTGCTCTTGAGCTGCGCCGAAATCAAAAGGTTCTGCCTCCCGGCCTTTACTACATCATGGCCACATCATATTCACTGCATTCGCTGGCGTGATCGTCACAGTTTGCCATGTATAGTAGTTAAATGGATATAAATTAATATGACATCTAATAGTTTATCAATTTTAGATACTCAAAAATAATTTATTTTATATGGCATTGGGTTATATGATATTTTTTAATTAAATACTTTCATTGAAAAGATAAAATAAATATACAATTAATTTATTTTTTTGATTTGAATTATTATTAAACAAATTCTAAAATATTCTAAAAATTAAATTTTTAATACTTATTTAATAATTATTGTTAATTAAAATAAAATTGTGAAAATTTTATTTGAAAATAAACATGTCTATCTACATAATCATTAATATCAATTTTCAAATTATTTTTACTAGATGGATCTAATTTGACAAAATAGGGTCTAAAACCTTCCAAGGGTGTTTTGAGACATCAAATAACATTTTTTAGGGGTAAAACTTTATCACTTTGGCAGATCACACATTTTCATGCTATTATACACATAGAGACCTTTCCAACAACACAATAATCATGTCAATCAGAATATTTATGAGAAAGTCATGCCAGGCAGAAGTTGACCTTCTTGTTTTCACCACCATTATTCGAGAGGATTGCACGTAATCACCCAATATTCAAGAAAAATATGCTAGCCATGTGATTATGATGTAGAAGACTCTATAAGAGTCTATATTTTAATTCTCATTAAGTGTTGAGGTAGTCAAACCTAACCACTAGTAGGATATCAGGTTGTGTTATAACCGGACCATTAGGAGAAAAAGGGGTTCCATTATTTCTAGTGCACTTGTTCCATAACTAGGGAAAATGTAATTGAGAGAGATAGGAGATAGAGCACACATAGAGGATTCATGTAGTATAGTAGCAATCCACGTCCACAAGCCATACTTATTTGTACCCGCAATCATATTTCTATTTAGAGAAAGAGAGTGGAGTGACCTCACCTGCTAGCTCGGTTTTTCTCTCGAAATAATTTGGTTTCCCAGGATGTATCTTGTGTCAAATGTGTGTGTGAACGCTTATTTTTCCATTCTCTATTTTTTGCATATTTTTAATTCACATGCATATATTATTAACAATAAATATAAGAATCCAACAATCTAATAAAACTATAATAATATATAATTTCATATTTTTAAATATAAATTTAACAATACATACAATAAAATGTCTACAAAAATTTATATATCATTTAAAAACATATCCTATTTTATTATTTAAAATTTAAATTACAAATTATACTTTCTCATGCAAGTTATTTCATATTATATTATACTAAAAAAAAGTTGCTATATTATTCATATTTTTATTTATAATAAAACAATGATGTCTTTTTCTCTCAATAAATTTTTCTTTCCATATTTTGTTTACACAATAAATTATTTCTTTTCAAAATTGTAATGTATATACTTTATTTATATTTCAGTAAAAAATTCATTATCATTTTCTTTTCAAAATAGTGTTCTAAGCATTTTGAAAAAACTAGAAATTAACATGAGTAACTATTCATATTAGATAGTTAACCCAATTCTTGTTTTTGACAAAACAAAATCAGGTTAAAAGGTAAGTTAATTTGGTTAACCCAATTCTTGTTTTTGACAAAATCACTTGGGATTTTTCTCCTCCTAATCCTTATTCAAACAAATGGGATTTGTTTAGGTACCTTCTCTTACTAGGAAATGGCCATTTGTGCCCATGAAGTGAACTAACAAGTCTACTTGGTTATTAACCATGATATCTATATTGAAAATCTCTTTATAAAGTGCATCAAATTTTTTATCCATGACGTTCAATTTGTGAATCTATGTAGAATATATTTTTGTTCACTAATTTTTTTTTACAATCTAGGTGATGAATACCTTGTTCATCAAGTACATTTCTATGAGACAAAAGTTCTTAATGCATTGAGTCCTCATGAAACCTAAATTAGTAACCAATTTCTTGAATTTTGCTTCTAATTTTTCTCTCATGCATCGATGCCTCTTTCTCTTGGTATTGTCATCCATTATATACATATCATGTTTAGTTGAATCAAAAAATTGGCATTGGGAATTTAAATTTTCCTTCATCGCATTAAATTGAGTGCAAGTTAGGAATTAAGATATATGAGGAGGCAAGGCTACTTGGGGGTTCCTCTATTGGCACCCCTCATATTTTTAGAAGGGATATCCTTTTTGGCATCAAAATTTATGGTTTCCAAGTGATTTCACTAAAGAAGAAGGATAAATATGTTGAACCAAGAAGTAGGAATAATAGAAATGAAAGGGTTCAAGAAGGGACAAAATCCAAGCATGAAATAGGGGAAAGGCCTCCCAAGAACAATGAAAACTTACCCTTATATAAATCACTTTGTCCCTGCATCAAGATGAACTCAATACCCCCAACAGGAAAACAAAGTAATACCTCTTCCATATTTATAGGCCTTACCACCATAAATAATCATTTTCTTAGATAAACAATCAACTTGAAAGTGATATGAGCCAAGATAAATAGTAGATTGACCACAAGAGAATGGACCACTAGGAGTAAATGAAGCTCTAAGTGGTGGTTTGCAAGAGTCCACTAGGAGTAAATAAAGCTCTAAGTGGTCGTTTGCAAGACTCCCCATAAATAATCGTTAGACTCAACCACTCTGTTAGGTTCCTATAATAATAGTATTCATAATTTTGAATTGACTATGATTAGTCCTGTAATATGTACATACTTTTATTTTTGCAAATTTGTTTTCCCATATTAAAAATAAAAAATGTAAAGAGGGTGAATTCCTAAAAGAAAACTCGAAGGACTAATAAAAGAAAAAGATCAAAAAAGAATATAGAATATGAACCCCACCAAAAAAGATAAAAATAGATCCTGAAAGTGATGCAAATTCAAATGCCACTACTTTTTACTTTACTTTGCAAAATAAGATTGTGTGTAGCTTGTAAAAAATGCCACAATCCATGATGGTCAAACAACTTAATCTTGATCATTCATGCTTTAAATTTCATGTTGATAGTTAGAGAATAAAGATCTAGCCAAACTATTTAATCTTGGTAGATCAGTAGTTAGGTACAGAATAATAAATGAGCTCAATAGTTTAATCTAAGCCATTGGAAGTAATAAGATTAGAATTAGATAGTTTTATTATTGAAAAGAAAAGAAAAAGGGTTAGCAAGCTTAAATGCACCCGAATAAATAAATAAAAATGTTAGGGTAAAAGATGGGTAGGTAGAAGTAGTTTTCATAAGACATGGATAGCAGAAATTAGTCATTTCATGTTACTAACTACCTTGTAACCTCATTTCCCTTGTAAAAAATACCCTTTCCCCTTACTTCACTCATTTTCCCTTAACAAACCCCTTTTCCCCAGTTAAAAATACATTTTCCCTTTGAAAAAGTAAAAAAACCCTTTACTAACTTCCATTTTTCATTTAAAACACACTTAAATACATTTATCCTAAGTATTTGTTTAAAGTGATATGTCGGGTCCCACTATAGCAAATCCTTCCTGATATCAGTTTTTACATTCAAACTTAGTGTATTTTATAATCCCGCATATATATATTCCCGCGCATGTTATAATCCTGCATCATATTCATTTTAAACCCCCATTTATATTAATCCCTTGTTTAAATTTATTTTATTAACTCCTGTATATACACGTAAACCCCGTATATATTAACTCCCTATTATAAAGTCTTGATCCCATATATATTAATCCAATGCATATCTATTATATCACTCTGCCTATACATATTTTTGGGCCCACTTACTATAACCCCGCTTCATATAAACTCTTTCATTATAGTTTAAACCCCAACCATTGTATATTTATAAACCCTTTCCATATATCATAACACCCACCACATAAAATTATCCCCGGCCCCACCGCCTATCAGATCCCTATTGAATTCCTCCCATTCACCAATCCATCTGATCACGATTGATCAGATTTGATGACCAAAATTCCTGATTGTCAAAACTTTAACACCACCGAGAGCTTGTGAAATAAGCTGTTTTCGCAGCCTTGCTCCCTGCTACGTGGAAAACCCTCATTCTATCACATCCTCCAAAATAATACCGCCTACTCGCTTTTCACCATGCGAAAACCACTGGGCTGTTTTCCACTTGTTGCAACCATATTGTCCTCATTTGAATTTGACCCCGCACATTAATGTTTAATCACTGATTGGTTAAAAAGCATTGAGACCACCCTTTGCAAGCCTTTTCACCATTTCTGTTATAGTTTGTTGAGAAGAGGCCTAGTTGACCTGATTTCAGTTAAATAACCTCTGCCGACCTGTTTTAAAGCCCTTTTACACTAGAATTCAAGACTTTTGCTACTAAAGGCACTGCATAACCTATTTAAAGCAGTATAAATACCATTGAAGCCCCAACAAAGCCTCTGTTGCCTCTAGAACCTCCTCTGCAAACAGAATTTACCCCTTCCGGGTATTCCTTAGTGCAAAGGCCTAGTCTTAAGCAAAGAAAGTAATTATTTAATCAATAAGAGCTTTGTAGACCAAAAGAAAGCCACTATTGCCTTCCAAAAACCCTTTTTGCAGACTGTAGTCATATTTTCACAATGTTTCTAAGGGCTTGAGCTTATTTCTTGATCACAGAGAGTAATTTATTGAATAAAATAAACAAATAATGGCTTTCCAAGGTATTGTAACAGTTAATCCCCTACAACCTCTAGTTGTTGATGTGGAACATACCCCCCTTGCAGACGAAGACTTTAAAATTAGTGATCCTATCATTGATTTTAACCTCCTTAAGCTCCACTGCTGGAGCCATGATAAGTCAATTGACCAAGTAGATGATGTTTTCCTCTGGGAGTCAAATTTACCCAATTATATTGTCCCTCAGACCTTCCAATGTCCAGAGGTTATCAAAATTTGTCAAACCAATTATTTTCCTGATCAAAGAGCCTTAGTGACCCCCGGTAAAGATATTTTATTCACCATCACAACTAAATAAATAAAACATATGCTGCAAATTCAACCTAGACCTCATGAAGCCCCACTGTCTATTGAGACCCTTACTGAGTTATATCTGAATCTAGACTTCCCCAAGAGGTTCCAGATATTCCAAACATTCATTCCCTCATCAGTAGAAACTCCCAAGACTAATCCTCCTTATCCAACTGCTATATTATCTAAGAGAACCAAACATATCATCACAATGCTGTCATGTATTTTGGGTTATTTTTCTGATGAGCATGTAGATGATTCCATTCTAGGTTTTCTGTCTATTTTCTCCCTTGGTCAGCCTCTTGCTTCTATATTCAATTTTTCCCAGTACCTATCTGATACAATCCATGAACAACTTGTTAAAATGCCTGAAGAAGGTGTCTTCAAGTATTCATCTATTTTGTTCCATATGTTCCTATACTATCAATCTGAAATATTTGCAAACAACCTTAAAAAACTGGATGTTGAAGGTAATCCAAAGTTAGTAATCTTTTGGACTTCATTAATCAGGAAAGATTCAACAAAGTTCACATACAAATACTTCATTGACTCGTTCATCTATCCAATTGTCAACATGCTGAACAACAACAATCAACCAAGAGTTAGTGATGAGATAAAAAAGGGTCTTGCAGTTATCAGAATACAGTAAGACAGGAGATTGGTATCTTTACCAAAACCACACTAAGATTATAGTTTATGGTTGTCATATAAACCCATATAAATTTCCAAAATACATCCCAATGAGGTTATTTGCACTTGAGTATATCAGACAGATTCTTAACTCTGATGAAGTTAACTTTCTATCAGCCAAGAAGAAAACACAATTTAAGATAAAAAACCATATTGGTCCATTCATTTGCGATAACAGGACTGATGGTCAACAGGCAGAAAAGTATCTTCAGGAATTCAAGTTCAGTGAAAGCTTCAAATGGAATTATGATCCTTTAAGAGTTATATGCAAGTTAAGAATTAAATTTAAACTAACTCATTTTGTCCATGAGTCCAAGCCAGAGATAGAGAAGTACTCCAATCAGTCTGAATGGTTGGATAATACTTTGAAAGAGTTGGAGAAACAAGTAGAGACTAGTTCTATTCTGCAAACTCCAGTCCTACAAGATAGTAAATCTAAGAGAGTCAGAGAAGAAGGGTCATATTTAGCACAAACCACCACTGAAACAAAATTCAAACTGATGTACAGGAAGAAGCCCAAATCAAATCATGTAAATGAGAAATTTGAGACAATTGAGATCATAGATACAGATACAGTGGTAAAAGACAATGCACCACCTACAGTTTCTAAAGAAACTCACCAACCTTCAACATCTAATACTCAGATTATTCAAAAGAAACATAGTGTTGAAGTGTCTTAATCCAGTAAACCAACAGATAAAGAACATGATATCATGCAAAAGTACAAAGAAATCAAACTCAGAAATGAGGCATTAAAGGTAGATACTTATGCCCAATACTTGAAGTAGACACCTAGTGACCAAAGCAGGTTGCTTTCTGCATTTGATTACAAGACCAGGAAAATGCAGATGAATTTCTTACAGCCCACAGTGAAGCATCGTAAGTCATCAACAGATTATAAGAAGACATCATATGAAGTTCAAGCCAAAGATCTTCATCCTATAGACCAAATAGAATTTCACAAGCAAGCTGGTGAAATGTTGTATTCTACCATGACCAATAAAGACATGAGTGTTCAAAAGCTGCAAAATAATTTAGAAAACAGTAGAGGCCATCTAAAGCTAGAAAAGGATTCCTCACAAGCCAAAGAAAACATAATCAAATCCGTAGAAGAACTGGTCATAGAAGTGGGATATGATCCCAAGAACATTAAAGTTGCAGCATAACTCTTAAAGAAAAGGAATGCAAACATTGTTGCATTGAAGAAAGAACTCAAATTGCCCCTACGGAACATCCACAAGCCAAAGAAGTATTACAGGATGAAAGCCAAAAATATGATATGATGAACCTCATTCTTCAGTTAACTACCCAATTGAAGGAAATGGAAAATGAAATGGATAAGTTAGTACAGGAGAAAAAGGCCAGCATGCAAGAAATCCCTGTCACTGCTATTCCTATAGTTACTACAGCAGTTCCTTGTACTTTAGCTGATGCATTGGCCCCATAATTTCTAGTAGCTACAACACTTCCCATTACATCAACAACTACTTTAGCTACAGAATCATCTACAACAGCAGCACAACCTAGTGATGATGCAGGTAAAATAGTTAAAGCAATGTAGGATATGTCCATATAGAATAATGAAATAAACAGACTTAAAGAAAAAATCAAAAGTCTAGAGGATGAGAAGAAAATAGTTCAAATCATGCATAAAAATGGAGTACAAAATACAAACAGATTAATAGAGAAAGTGCAGAAGTTAGAGAAAGAACTGACATTGAAAGAACCACTTTCCCAAGCCAAGCAGGAGCTATGGGCCAATATCATTGACTCTATCAATGATATTTGGCCATCCATTCAAGTCATATTTGAGAAAAAGGATTTAATCAAAACAACAAATGAAGCCATTCAGAAAATCAAGGAAGAACTTGGTAAGAAGCCAGAGGAGGCCAATGAAATCATTAAGTTTCTTAATTCCAAGAACAAACAGGAATTGGAAGAAATTGACATTAGTGACAGAACTAAAACAATCCTAGAATTTAGGAAGGTAATTTCTAAAAGGAACTTAATGGTACAACTTGAAGAAAAATGTCAGAACATGGAGCTTTCATAACCAGATTCATGGTGAAATTTGATTTTTTGAGGCAGAAAGGTCTGCCAAATCCTTTGGTTATCAATTATAAGTTGATGAAACATGATGATTATGATAAGAAAATTAGAGAAGTGGGAAAGGAACAAGCCAACAATTCATTCCTGAAGGGAATTCCAACAGGAAAGGTTCTTTATCAGATTTTTGAGAACCTCTTTTACCTACAACATGAGGTAAAAAATCTATTCATTAACAAGCCTGCTTTTGCAAAGTACATAGAAGTTGATGAGATATTAAGAAGAATGGTAAAAATCAAGTTACCAGATGCAAAGGCTTGGGAGAAGTTGATTGATTTACTTTGAAAGATAAAGGTAAATAGCATAGTAGTTAAAAGTGAAAAAGAACAGTAACAGTGAAAGGTAAAACAATAACTGAGTATGCAGTTAAAGAGTATCACAACAGTTAAAGAGTATCAGATGAAAGTCAGAGTTTAAAGTTAAAAGAGAAATCACAAAGCATAGTGAAATACAGCCAGCGTAAAGGACACTCAACAACATGAAGAAGGCAACTAGCGTTTAGCAACAACAAAAGAGAGAAACAAGAAAAAGATCAAAACAACAAACAACAAAATCAATAAAAGCATGGAGAGCTTGCATTAGTTAGATAGCTGTCTCTATCTTCTTGCATGAAAATATTTATTTTTCCTTGAATAATTCCTAAAGAAGTTTTAGGATATTTTGTAATATTTTTTGTATAAATACTTCATAATTCGAAGTATTGTGTGTGGATTGTGGATTGCTAAACATTTCTATAGCTGTATTGATCTGAAACCTGAGGGTGATTGTACCATTTTCAAGCTAGCAAACTAGATTGAGAAATAAAGGCATTATGTTACAGGATTCATATGTTAGCCACTTTAGTGAAGTATTTTCAACTGTTGTTTTTTATTATCTTAAGTTTTTCACATACTTGCATGTTTTCTGAATCTAAATGTATAACATGAGTTTTATTTCAGAACTTGTTTAAAAACACTCTGTCTTGAATTGTTATTTCATTTACATTTTTCTTCTGATATCCAGATTAGGGAATTCTTCATTGCTCCCTAGTTTCAATTGACCTCTGTCATTTCATTCATTATCTGGATCTGAGAATCCTTAATTTCTCTCCCATCCTGATTGAAACCATTTCACCTTCCATCCTAAAGATCTGAATCAGCTCAGCCACCTTGCCTTGTGAACACTTCCTTTAGACCTTGATCCTGCCCTGTTGCTTGATACATTGACTCCATTACCCCAATGGTAAACAGACCTGCATCTATCCATCTGAATCAGTTATTCCACCACCAAACCAAATCAAAACCAAAACCAATCAATCTCACATAACTAGCCTAAAATCAACTAAAAAAAACAAAGTTAAACTATAAAGAGAGAGCCCTCTCTAAGCATTAGGAAAGCTAGATCCTAAAGCTTAAAAGTAGGTGTTTGGTTACCTGTAATATTTCTTGTACTAAAAGCATAAAAACCCCAAGAAATTATTGGAGTGATAACATACTGGTGACCATAATGGGGAAGAATCAGTCCTCAGTAAAATAAACCTTAAAGGAAATATTTTTACTCATCTTTTCACCTTAAGATTTATTTAGGGTTGTTGCAATATTTCATTAATAAATTAAAATTCTGGCTTCCAAAAGAATATACTATACCAGGTCTCATCCTGATCCACAACCTGCTATAATTGTGGATGACCCTAATAGAATTTTTAAGAAAAACAAAAAATTAGAAAGTCTAGGGAATACTAGTCAATTAATTAAAGCTAATTCACTACCCAAAGAATTATCAAGCTTACAAGAAATTGAATTTGATTTATCTTTTTAACACTCTTTGTTTATAACTAAATCAGAAAGTTGAATTTATGATAGTGTAATAGATTCTAATTTCATTTCATTCATTGAAACTAAGAAGGAGACTATTTCATTTAATTCATATCAACAAGCTCTAGAACCTTTTGATAAAATTGATGCTTTGGCTGCAACTTGATTCAGGAAATTGATGAAGCTTATATTCAACATTCTGTAGAATTAACTGCTTTATCTGCTTATACCCCTAACCCTTCTACCATTCATTCAGGATCTGTAAATTCATCTTTATTTAGTACCACCTCATCTATTATATCCATTGCACTTCATTCCATAGAATCATTCATTCCCAAGCTTCCCCTTCAACCTAGAGTTTTATTTCCATCTCCAAATAGTTCAAGTTCATCCCCTATCATTTCTGCTAAATTTTCTAGTACTTCAATACCATTTCCAAGCACCTCTTCCAACATCCCAACTACATCTTCCAGTGTTCCAACTTCATCTGCAAGTACTTCAAGCTCATCATCAAGTTCTACCACTTTATCTCCTAGCCAAGCAAGAATCTTAGCCATGGCAGCCATATTGCTCCTTTGGTCCTCCCAGCTCAATTACATGCCATGCCCCAAGACTAAAAAAGCAAAATATTTCAATTTGATGGTACTGGCCAATGCACTGCACAACAACATGTTAACAAAATGACTGATTACTTTGAATTGCATGAAATTGATGAATCTGATGTTCAAATGAGACTGTTTGCCCAAACTTTAGCTGGATATGTAAAGAAATGGTTTAAAGCTTTACTTGCCAATTATATTGTTGATTTAGAAAATTTCCATAGATTGTTTATCAATAGATGGGAGAAAAAGAAGAATCATTTACAAATATTTTCTGAATATGAAAACATAAGAAGAGTACCTAATGAATCTGTTCAGGACTATTGTACTAGATTCAATAGTATTTACAATGCTATTCCAACAAACATCAAACCCCCACCAGATCTAGCTTTAATCAAATTCCCTAATGGTTTTGATACTGATATGTCATACCAACTAAGGGAAAGAAACCCTGAAACATTAGAGCAGATGCAAAGTAATGTTGTTAGTGTATAATGAAATTTTTTAACTAGAAGAGTTAGATTTAGAAATGAAATAAGAGTAACAATAAAGGATGAACCCTCCACCTCAGACAATAAGATAGATATCCTAGAAAAATCCATGGAAAGAATGAATCATAGATTAGAAAATATGGAAAGGAAACCACAGTGGGATAATCAACAACAAGGTACTCAAATAAGAAATCCAAACTTTAGAAAGAATCCCAACACTGGTAAATCTAGAGAATCGACACCTGATCAAACAATAAGATCACCTTTCCAACAGAACTATTCTGAAAGTTCTCACCAAAATGAAGAAGACGAAGACACTCAAATTAACTTAATGGGAATTAATGATGATAATACTATTTTTCTTACCCAAGAAGAACAAGAATTATCCATGCTTCAATAACTACATTTAGAATATGGAGAGTCTTTTAATTATAAGCAAGGTTATGAATATGCCATGAATGAAGTTCACAAGCTATATAACCTTAGGAGCAAGAAAAATGTAGAAGCCCCTAGTAAGAAAACTGCCCAAAATCAGTCCAAGAAAACAATAGAAGCTTCGACAAACAAAGTACTACAAATTATCCCTAGAGAAACCCAACAAAACTCTATTTCAATTCAAAAAAATTCTAGTCCTAATCAGAAAATTTCTAGTCCAAAAATTGCACCATCCTAAAATTGTAGATATTACAGATATTGTTGTTCAAACATCAGCTGATCCTCAAAAATATGCTGTTGTTAAGACAACAGTTTCTTCTAAAGCATCTGCTACAGATCAAAAATCAGCTGATCCCAAAACAACTGCTGCTAAAACAAGTGCTGAAACTTCAAAATGTGCCAAAGTTACTACTGCCACCCAAACTGTTCCACAAAAGAAGATTGAAAACAACAAAACGGTGGAAACACAGACTGAAAAACCAACTATAGATAAAGAAGAGAAGCACACTCAAACTGCAGTTACTAGAGAAGAAGTCACTCAGTTAGGTAAAACACAAGTACCATTCAACATTCAAACTGAAATTGCCAAACTGAAAATACCAATTCGTTTAACAGAGTTGGTAAAACATGATTTATACAAATCAAAAATCACTGAAGAATTGAACATTAATGAAGGAGAAGACTTTGTTAATCTAAATGATGATCAACCAGAACTACTATTTTGTCCTGAGGTAAATGGGAAATATTAAGAAGGTGGTGTTCCTCCTTTCTACATTAGCTTGAGTATTCATGATCAAATTTTACACAATGCTATGCTAGATTTAGGAGCATCACACAACTTAATGCCAAAGGCCATCATGGAAACATTGGATTTAGACATCACTAGACCATACACATATATTTTATCTTTTGATTTTAGCAAAGTTAAATGTCTTAGCCTAATAAAAGACTTGTGTGTCACTCTAGTCCAATACCCAAGTAAGAGTATTGTCATGGATATTGTAGTTGTTGATATCCCTCCTAAATATGGAATGCTATTGTTTCACTCATGGGGAGAAAAATTGCAGGGATCTCTACAGTTAGACATGTCATATGCCATAATTTCAGTATTTGGTCAACCTAAAAATATTTACAGAGAAACTCTAATGAAATACATGGTCAGTAGTGCAGAAAAACCACAAAAATATCCTATTTATTATGTACCTTCTGATATGGATTCTTTCATTTCATGTAATTCAGACACTAGAAAAGACAATAACACAGTTGTAAAACATAAACATAAGGAAGTTGATAGTGATAATATATTTCATGAGTCTATGTGGCACCTAAAGTTTTATGGTTCAGTGAAAAAATTAGGAGCAGGAGCAGGAGTTTGGATTCATAACATGGAAAAGAATCATTTTGAAGGTCATGCCTTTAGATTAAACTTTAAATGTATAAAAAACATGGCAGAGTATGAAGATTTAATCTTAGGACTGCAGATTGTTAGAAATCTAAGAGGCAAAAGAGTTTCTATCATGGGAGACTCTGAATTAATCATAAAGAAAATTAGAGGAGAGTATTTTTTGTATAATCCTATATTAACCCAATACAGAGAAACAATTTTAGCTCTGATTAAATAATTGCTTGAAATTGACTTTGCTGTTATTCCAAGGAATCAAAATATGCAGGCACACAATTTTTCTACTTTTGATAGCACCTGCAAACTTCCTTTTCAGCCAAATCACCAATACCCAGCAGAGGTAAGACATAGGCCTACTATACTAGACAACTTGAAATATTGGTAGATATTTTCACAAGATACTCAAATCTATAATTTTATGAATGCTGAGGGAGAATTCCAGAATTGTAACATAGATACAGATTGTACAATAGATGAAACTTTAGATAATGAGATAGATGTAAATAATTTAGATTTTACTGAACCCACTAAATTCACTCAAGTAGAAATAGATAAATTAGAGAAAGTAGAAATAGAAGAACTAGAAAATGATGATTAAGAGTTTTTAAATATTACAAATAACCTTTTGCCTAAGGGATTAGTCCCATTAGAAGATCTTTTTGATTCAAATTATGTAGCAAGAAAACAAAAAATGGAACCATTAAGATCAAACATAGAAGAATGTAACATAGGAACAGAACAAAAGCCTAAGGTCATCAAATTATCCAAAGCATTACCTTCAAAAGAAAAATTGAAATACATAGCTTTGTTTAAAAAATTCAAGATGCCTTTGCATGGAGTTATGAAGACCTTAAATCTTATGACACCAACATCACTCAACACAAAATACCCATCAAAGAAGATCAGAAACCATTTAAACAGAAGCCTAGGAGAATAAATCTAGTTCTTATGCCTTTGATTGAAAAGAAGTAAAAAGGATGTACGAAGCACAGATCATTGCAACTATAAAATATTTTGATTGGGTTTCAAACTTAGTTCCCACTAGGAAGAAAATAGGGGAAATTAGACTTTGTGTTGATTTCCGGAACTTAAACAAGGTTTCCATAAAAGATAACTATCCTCTCCCCAAAATGGACCATATTTTATAGAGGGTAGTTGGATCATCTAGGATTTCATTGCTTGATGGATTCTCTGGATATAATCTAATCTTAGTTCAACCAGAAGGCCAACCAAAGACAACATTTACTACTCCTTGGGGTACTTTCATGTATGTGAAAATTCCTTTTGGATTAATGAATGCAGGGGCTACATTTCAGAGAGCTATGGACATATATTTTGCCAAAGAAATTCATGATTTTCTTTTCATTTATCTAGATGATATAACATTATTCTAAAAAATAGACATTGAACATCTAGATCATCTGAGACAAGTGTTCACTAAATGCAGAAAATTTGGTATTTCTTTGAATCCCAAGAAGACACTTTTTGGACTTGAAGAAGGTAAACTCTTAGGACACATAATTTCAAAAGAGGGAATTTGGATAGATCCAGTAAGAATAGAGGAAATTTTGAACACAATTAATCCTAGTAATATTAAGGAATTACAGGGATTCTTAGGTAAGATTAACTTTCTTAGAAGATTCATTTCTAATCTAGCAGAATTAATTAGAGAATTGAATAACATGTTAAAAAGAGATTCAACACTTAAATGGACAGTAGAGGCCAAACAATCCTTTGAATCAATCAAACAAGCCCTTACAAGAACACCAGTCCTAATAAGTCCTAATTTCCAAAAAGATTTTATCATTTTTTCTTTTGCTTCAAAACATACCATTGTAGCAGTCTTGCTGCAAAAGAATGATCAGGGTTATGAACAACCCATTTCTTTTTTCAGCAAATCCTTAAGAGATGCCACACTAAAGTACAACATAATGGAAAAACAGACACTTTCTTTAGTAAAGACTATTAAATATTTCAGAGTATACATATTGTATTCACACATTATTGCATATGTTCCAAATTCAGTAGTTAAGGACATTCTGACTCAGAATGGGCTTGATGGAAAGAGAGGCAAATGGATTGCCACTAATTTAGAATATGGCATTGAAATAAAGCCTACTAAACTCATTAAAGGCCAAGGTTTAGCCAAAATCATGGCTGAATCGAATTTTCAGGCCTTAGATATAAATTTTGTTGCTCAATTAGATGATCAGGAAGAGATGGCTACTCCACAAATCAGTGAAGCTTTCATTGACTCACCTTGGTATGCAGATATCATATTTGTTTTACTAAATTTACAAGCTCCTCCTGGTCTATCTAGAACTAAAGCTAGATCTTTGAAAATGCAAGCAATGAAGTAATGTATCATAGATAGTGCTTTATTTTTGAAAGATCATGATGGTATACTACTTAACTATTTACTAAAATATGAAATTGATAAAGTTATGCAAGAGTTTCATGCAGGTGACTGTGGATGACAACATTACTGGAAATCAACTGCTGATAAAATCTTGAGGGCAAGTTTTTACTGGCCCACTCTTTTTGTAGATGTAAGAAATTATGTGGCCTCCTGTCACAAATGCCAGATCTTTTAAGGGAAGAAAAAAATATTACCTTTACCCCTCAAACACATATCCATAGAAATTTCTTTTCAACAATGGGGTTTAGACTTCATTGGTGAAATTCACCCACCCTCCTTAGACCAACATAAATGGATTTTGACAGCCACTGATTATTTCACCAAGTGGATAGAAGCCATTCCTTCTAGACAAGCCACTGATTCTATCATCATTTCATTCCTTGAAAACAATATCCTTTCAAGATTTGGATGCCCATAAAATCTCATTACTGATAATGTAATTGCTTTCAAATCTAAAAATATGATTGACTTTTGTAACAAATACCACATCAACCTTGGCCATTCCACTGCCTATTACCCTCAAGATAATGGACTTGCAGAATCCTCCAACAAAAGCCTAGTAACTATCATCAAGAAACTATTAGAAGACAACAAGAAGTCCTGGAACAAAAGGTTGTTCAATGCCTTATGGGCAGATAGACTAACTACAAAGAAGTCCATTGGTACATCTCCTTATCAACTAGTATATGGAATGGATGTTGTTTTTCCATCCTCTTTAGGAGTGCCAGTGATGAAGATGATCTAAGAACTGTAGGTTGAACCAAATGATACCCAGAGAAGGATAAATCAGACTATTCATTTGTAGCAGACCGGGGAAGAGGTTTACATCAAATCACAAGTCATCCAAAATAAAATTAAAAATATTTTTGATAAGAAAACCAAAGTTGATGATTTTTACATAGGTGACAAAGTACTTAAATGGGATTCTAGAAGAGAACGAAAAGGTAAACATGGTAAATTTGATTTCCTATGGAAAGGCCCCTATATCATTTATGGTTACAGAGGTAACAATGCATTCTTTTTGAAGGAAATTGATGGATCATATCTACCAGGAGGACCAGTTAATGGTAGGATGTTGAAGCATTACTTTTCTCCATATTAACATGATTTCATTTGTTTACTTTTCTCATTGTACATAACATTGCAAAGTTTAGATTGGTTTGGATGTTTTTCTTGCAAAGTTGAAGCCCGAAGAGAAGGCCCTAAGCTTTGAAAGAAAAAATATCATAAGTATGAATAAAGAAGAGCTCAGAAAACAGTTACAAGGAAAGCACAGTCAAAGTTCCAAGGCTACTGATCTTAGATTTCTTGACATTTCACCAGGAAATGCCATCCTCATGTGGAGCCACTGTTAGGGTTCTATAATAATAGGATTCATAATTTTGAATTGACTATGATTAGTCCTGTAATATGTACATACTTTGCTTTCTGCAAGTTTTTTTTCCCATATTAAAAATAAAAAATGTAAAGAGTGTGAAGTCCTAAAAGAAAAATCAAAGGACTAATAAAAGAAAAAGATCAAAAAAGAATATAAAATATGAACCCCAGCAAAAAAGATAAAAATAGATCCTGAAAGTGATGCAAATTCAAATGCCACTAATTTTTACTTTACTTTGAAAAATGCGATTGTGTGTAGCTTGTAAAAAATTCCACAATCCATGATGTTCAAACAACTTAATCTTGATCATTCATGCTTTAAATTTCATGCTGATAGTTAAAGAATAAAGATCTAGCCAAACTGCTTAATCTTGAAACATCAGTAGTTAGGTAGAGAATAATAAATGAGCTCAACAGTTTAATCTGAGCCATTGGAAGTAATAATATTAGAATTAGATAGTTTGTTTATTTAAAAGAAAAGAAAAAGGATCAGTAAGCTTAAATGCACTCGAATAAATAAAAAAATGGTAGGGTAAAAGATGGGTAGGTAGAAGCAGTTTTCATAAGGCATGGATAGCAGAAATTGATCATTTCATATTACTAAATGCCTTCTAAACTCATTTCCCTTGTAAAAAATACCCTTTCCCCTTACTTCACTTATTTTCCCTTAATAAACCCCTTTTCCCTAGTTAAAAATACATTTTCCCTTTGAAAAAGTAAAAAAACCCTTTACTAACTTCCCTTTTTAATTTAAAATACACTTAAATACATTTATCCTAAGTATTTGTTTAAATTGATATGTCGGGTCCCACTATAGCAAATCCTTCTCGATATTGGTTTTTACATTAAAACTTAGTGTATTTTATAATCCCACAGATATATATTCCCGCACATGTTATAATCATGGATCATATTCATTTTAAACCCCCATTTATATTAATCCCTTGTTTAAATTTATTTTATTAACTCCTGTATATACACGTAAACCCCGTATATATTAACTGCCTATTATAAATTTTTGATCCCATATATATTAATCCAATGCATATGTATTATATCACTCTGCCTATACATATTTTTGGGCCCACTTATTATAATCCCGCTTCATATAAACCCTTTCATATTATAGTTTAAACCCCGACCATTGTATATTTCTAAACCCTTTCCATATATCATAACACCCACCACATACCATTATCCTGGGCCCCATCGCCTATCAGATCCCCAATTAATTCCTCCCATTCGCCCATTCGTCCGATCACGATTGATCAGATCCGACTACCAATATCCTTTATTGCATTCCTGATTTTCAAAACTTTAACACCACCGAGAGCTTGCGAAATAAGATATTTTCACAGCCCCATTCCCTGCTACGTGGTAGCCCATCATTCTATCACATCCTCCACTAGAATACTGCCTACCCGCCTTTCACCATGCGAAAACCACTGGGCTGTTTTCCGCCCATTGCAATCATACCGTCCTCATTTGAAGTTGACCCCGCGCATTAATGTTTAATCACTGATTGGTTAAAAAGCATTAAGACCACCCTTTGTAAGCCTTTTCACCATTTTTGTTATAGTTTGCAGAGAAGAGGCCTAGTTGACCTGATTTCAGTTAAAGAACCTCTGCCGACCTGCTTTCAAGCCCTTTTACACTAGAATTCAAGACTTTTGCTGCTAAAGACTCTATAGAATCTGTTTAAAGTAGTATAAAGACAATTGAAGCCCCATCAAAGCTTCCGCTTCCTCTAGAACCTCCTCTGAAAAAATAATTTACCCCTTCCAGGTATTCCTCAGTGCAAAGGCCTATTCTTAAGCAAAGAAAGTAATTATTTAATCAATAGGAGCTTTGCAGACCAAAAGAAAGCCACTATTGCCTTCCAAAAACCCTTTCTACAGACTGTAGTCATCTTTTCACAGTGTTTTTAAGGGCCTGAGCTTATTTCTTGATCACAAAGAGTAATTAATTGAATAAAATAAACAAATAATGGCTTCCCAAGGTATTGTAACAATCAATCCCCTGCAACCTCCAGTTGTTGATGTGGAACATACCCCCCTTGCAGACAGAGACTTTAAAATTAGTGACCTTGTCATTGATTTTAACCTCCTTGAGCTGCACTGTTGGAGCCATGATAAGTCAATTGACCAAGCAGATGATGTTTTCCTTTGGGAGTCAAATTTACTCAAGTATATTGTCCCTCAGACCTTCCAGTGTCCAGAGGTTATGAAACTTTGTCAAAACAGACATTTTCCTGATCAAAGAGCCTTAGTGACCCCTAGTAAGGAGATTTTATTCACCATCACAGCTGAATCAATAAACTAGATGCTGCAAATTCAAACTACACCTCATGAAGCCCCACTATCTATTGAGACCCTTACTGAGTTATATATGAATCTGGACTTCCCCAAGAGGTTTCAGATATTCCAAACATTCATTCCCTCATCAGTAGAAACTCCCAAGACTAATCCTCCTTATCCAACTGCTATATTCTCTGAGAGATCTAGGCATATCATCACAATGTTGTCATGTATTTTGGGTTATTTTTCTGATGAGCATGTAGATGCTTCCATTCTAGTTTTTTTGTCTAATTTCTCCCCTGGTCAGCGTCCTGCTTCTATATTCAATTTTTCCCAATACCTCTCTGATACAATCCATGAATAGCTTGTTAAAATGCCTGAAGAAGGTGTCTTCAAGTATTCATCTATTTTTTTCCATATGTTCCTATACTATCAATCTAAAATATTTGCAATCAACCTTCAAAAACTGGATGTTGAAGGTAATCCACAGTCAACAAACTTTTGGACTTCATTAATTAGGAAAGATTCAACATAGTTCACATTCAAAGACTTCATTGACTCATTCATCTATCCAATTGTCAACATGTTGAACAACAACATTCAACCAAGAGTCAGTCATGAGATAAAAAAGGTCTTGTAGTTATCAGAACACAGTAATACAGGAGATTGGTATCTTTACCAAAACCAAACTGAGATTAGAGTTTATGGTTGTCAGCTAACTCCATAAAAACTTCCAAAATACCTCCCAATGAGGTTATTTGCACTTGAGTATATCAGAAAAATTCTTAACTCTGATGAAGTTAAATTTCTATCAGCCAAGAAGAAAACACATTTTAAGATAAAAAACCAGATTGGTCCCTTCATTTGCAATAACAGGACTGCTGGTCAACAGGCAGAAAAGTATCTTAAGGAATTTGGGTTCAGTGAAAGCTTCAAATGGAATTATGATCCTTTAGGAGTTATAAGCAAGTTAAGAATTGAATTTAAACTAACTCCTTTTTTCCATGAGTCCAAGACAGAGATAGAGAAGTATTCCAATCAGTTTGAATGGTTGGAGAATACTTTGAAAGAGTTGGAGAAACCAATAGAGACTAGTTCTATTATGCAAACTCCAGTCCTACAAGATAGGAACTCTAAGAGAGTCAGAGAATAAAAGTCATATTTAGCACAAACCATCACTAAAACAAGATTCAAACTGATGTACAGGAAGAAACCCAAATTAAATCTTGTAAATGATCAAGTTGAGACAATTGAGATCATAGATACAGATACAATGGTAAAAGATAATGCACCACCTACAGTTTCTAAAGAAACTCACCAACCTTCAACAACTAATACTCAGATTATTCAAAAGCAACATAGTGTTGAAGTGTCTTCATCCAGTAAACCAGCATATAAAGAATAGGATATCATGCATAAGTACAAAGAAATAAAACTCATAAATGAGGCATTAAAAGTAGATACTTATGCCCAATAATGGAAGTAGACACCTAGTGACCAAATCAGGTTGCTTTATGCATTTGATTACAAGACCATGAAAATTGAGATGAATTTCTTACAGCCCATAGTGAAGCATCCTAAGTCATCAACAGATTATAAGAAGCCATCATATGAAGTTCAAGCCAAAGATCTTCATCCTATAGACCAAATAGAATTTCACAAGAAAGATGGTGAAATGTTGTATTCTACCATGAACAATAAAGCCATGAGTGTTCAAAAGCTACAAAATACTTTACAAAACATTAGAGGCCAGCTAAAGCTAGAAAAGGCTTCCTCACAAGCCAAAGAAAACATAATCAAATCCGTAGAAGAACCGGTCATAGAAGAGGGATATGATCCCAAGAACATTAAATTTGCAGAAGAACTCATAAAGAAAAAGAATGCAAACATTATTGCTTTGAAGAAACAACTAAAATTTCCTCCTACTGAACATCCACAGGCCAAAGAAGTATTATAGGATGAAAGCCAAAAAGATGAGATGATGAACCTCATTCTTCAGTTAACAACCCAATTGAAGGAAATGGAAAATGAAATGGATAAGTTAGTACAGGAGAATAATGCCAGCATGCAAGAAATCCCTGTCACTACTATTACTACAATAGTTCCTTCTACTTTAGCAGATGCATTGGCCTCATCAGTTCCAGTAGCTACAACACTTCCCATTACATCAGCAATTACTTTAGCTATAGAATCATCTACAGCAGCAACACAACCTAGTGATGATGTAGGTAAACTAGTTAAAGCAATGCTGGATATGTCCATACATAATAATGAAATAAACATACTTAAAGAAAAAATAAAAAGTCTAGAGGATGAGAAGAAAATAGTTCAAATCATGCATAAAAATGAAGCACAAAAGACAAACAGATTAACAGAGAAAGTACAGAAGTTAGAGAAAGAGCTGACATTGAAAGAACCACTTGCCCAAGCCAAGCAGCAACTATGGGCCAATATCATTGACTCTGTCAATGATATTTCACCATCCATTCAAGTCATCTTTGAGCAAAAGGATTTAATCAAAAAAACAAGTGAACACATTCAGAAAGTCAAGGAATAACATGGTAAGAAGCCAGAGGAGGCCAATGAAATCATTAAGTTTCTTAATTCCAAGAACAAACAGGAATTGGAAGAAATTGGCATTAGAGATAGAACTGAATCAATCCTAGAAGTTAGGAAGGTAATTTCTAAAATGAACTTAATGGTAAAACTTGAAGAAAAATTTCAGAACATGGAGCTTTCCATAACCAAATTCATGGTGAAATTTGATGTTTTGAGGCAAAAAGGTTTGCCAAATCCTTTGGTTATCAATGACAGGATGATGAAACATGAGGATTATGATAAGAAAATCAAAGAAGTGGTAAAGGAACAAGCCAAAAATTCATCCCTGAAGGGAATTCCATCATGAAGTGTGCTCTCTCAGAGTTTTGAGAACCTCTTTTACGTACAACATGAGGTAACATATCTATCCATTAACAAGCCTACTTTTGCAAAGTACACAGAAGCTGATGAGATATTTAGAAGAATGGTAAAAATCAAGTTACCATATGCAAAGGCTTGGGAGAAGTTGATTTATTTACTTTGAAATATAAAGGTAAATAATAGAGTATTTTAAAGTGAAAACCAACAGTAACAGTGAAAGGTAAAACAATAACTGAGCATGTAGTTAAAGAGTATCACAACAGTTAAAGAGTATCATATGAAAGTTAGAGTTTAAAGTTAAAACATAAATCACAAAGCATAGTGAAATACAGCCAGCGTAAAGGACACTCAACAACATGAAGAAGACAACAAGCGTTGAGCAACAACAAAAGAGAGAAACAAGAAAAAGATCAAAACAATAAACAACAAAATCAATAAAAGCAGTGACAACTTGCATTAGTTAGATATTTGTTTCTATCTTCTTGCATGAAGATATTTATTTTTTCCTTGAATAATTACTAAAGCAGTTTTAGGATATTTTGTAATAAGTTTTGTATAAATACTTCATAATTCGAAGTATTGTGTGTGGATTGTGGATTGCTAAACATTTCTATAGTTGTATTGATCTGAAACCTGAGGGTGATTGTACCATTTTCAAGTTAGCTGACTGGATTGAGAAATAAAGGTATTATATTACAGGATTCATGTGTTAGCCACTTTAGTGAAGTATTTTCAACTGTTATTTGTTATTCTCTTAAGTTTTTCACATACTTGCATGTTTTCTGAATCTAAATGTATAACATGAGTTTTATTTCAGAACTTGTTTAAAAACACTCTGTCTTGAATTGTTATTTCATTTACATTTTTCTTCTGATATCCAGATTAGGGAATTCTTCATTTCTCCCTAGTTTCGATTGAACTCTGTCATTTCATTCATTATCTGGATTTGAGAATCCTCAATTTCTCTCCCACTCTGATTGAAACCATTTCACCTTCCATCCTAAAGATCTGAATCAGCTTAGCCACCTTGCCTTGTGAACACTTCTTTTAGACCTTGATCCTGCCATGTTGCTTGATACATTGACTCCATTAGCCCAATGGTAAACAGATCTGCATCTATCCATCTGAATCAGTCATTCCACCACCAAACCAAATCAAAACCAAAACCAATCAATCTCACATAACTAGCCTAAAATCAACTAAAAAACAACAAAGTTAAACTATAAAGAGAGAGCCCTCTCTAAGCATTAGGAAGGCTAGATCCTAAAGCTTAAAAGTAGGTTTTTGGTTACTAAAGTCAAGTTAAAGTCAACTAAAGTCAAAACCGTCAAAATTGCTTCCAACTTCGGAATTTTGGTCTCCAGCTTTAGAATTTCAGACCTTCATTGAATCTGCAACTTCGACCTTGCAACAACTTCAAAAATTTGCATGTGTGAGAGATGTAGGGTAAATTTAGGGAAAAAAAATTGATTTTCTTCTTCTTTCTCTCTCTCTTGCTTTCTTGCTTCTTCTTCTCTTGAATTTTGCACTTATTTTCCTATAGATATAACTTTCTTGGTTGGTTCTTCAAATGAGGTTAAGATCTCTCTATTTATACACATCCAGGAGTTCAAATTTCCCCTTCCAGGGCCGACTTGGTCATGTTGGTACAAAAATGACATTTTTGACTCAAATAAATTTCCTTTTCCACTTTATTTTCACACTCTAAAAGGGAATTTACTTCAATACAATATTTTTACTTATGACAAATATTATTTTGACCTAATTAATCCCAAAAGCATGAAGAACATGCTTGACCTAGATGACCAAATTGTTTGAGCATGAAACCCATGCTTATAAAATAATATTTATTTTTCATCTTTTGATCTTTACATGAAATATACAATATCATAAGTGCTGAGGTATAAAAGGTATCTTTTTAACACCTATTTATCCTACATTAATTATCAATCCAGGAACGACTTTTTGTTTCAAGAGTGTACTCTGTCTGAGGCTGCAATTCAAGCTAAGAGTAATGCTTTGTAAGATGTAGCATAGTGTTCTAAATACAAGAGTAAACAGATGCTTGGAGAAGAAATATAAATACAATAACATGAACTCAAATGCTCTGAAATCCAACTATTCACTCAGCAAACATCAATCAAGGATACAGTAGCAATAACTCATTCCTCTAGAAATTGATGTAATTGAAATCAAACTGGAACAAGACAATCAATCTGGGAACTTGGAAGCAATAACTAGTGTTCTCTACAGTTGACAATCCCGCTTTAAATAAATTGAAGGGAAATAGAAATTGAACTGAAGCTGCTATGGAAAGTAAGCTAGGAAAACTCTTTAAAAGCAAACTCTTTGCAATCTGTAAACTAATGAACTGGAAATGAACAGTGTGCTGGAATTGAACAAAAATGTAAATGAGTAGCAAACTGTAACTTAGAAGAATCGAACAGCAAATAGTAACTAATGAATCTGAACAACAGATCTTAACTTAATGGAATTGAAGAGGAAATTCTATTAAACACCAAACCCTGTCGACAACACACATTGTTGAACAGTAATCGAAATGAACAGCAATCCAATGGAACAACAATCAACTGGAACAGAACATCTAATGCTAAACAGAAAAGCTCTATAATGTATGGAAAGATAAGTAATACATGAATTAAGGTCCTTGTCAAAAAGAAACAACAATTCTTCTATGTTGTTCCACTAGCTTTTGAAGCTTCTACCTGTTAGAGTCAGCTTTTGTAGCTTTCCTCCAGTGATCAAACATGCTCTTACAAAGTGATCTTAAAATCAAGGTCAAATTTTGTCATTTCACTGAGTCTTCAAGCAAAATTTGGTCACTAGGCATTAAGTCTAGGGTTTGTTTTCACTCTTTTCAAAGTTGTCCAAACGTCGGTCCATGTCACCATTCAGTTGAGTGTATCATCATTCATAGGGTTGTCATCATCATGTCAAGTTCCATTGGGTCATTTTACAGCTTGTTCATGCTTCAGTTGTGCCTTGGTAAGGTCCATTTCCCTCACCTAGGGTTTTGGAGGTAATTTCTCTTGGATGGTCAAATCATCGGAAAAACTTGTATCCTGATGTTCACACACCTTCCCCTATCCTTAATATACCTTATTAAACACTTCCCATCACTGAGATCCCTCAAATTTCTCATTTTTGCACAAACCCTAGTTTCTTGCCACAACTTGGCAATTTTCTAGGCTAGGCCTGTGTTTTGCCCTTTTGGACCCCTTCCCCTCACTCAATCTTTGAGATTCCACTTTCCCCTACTTCCTAACATCCCTCCCTACTTCCAAAAATTTCCCCAAGAATTTAGAAGCCCCTTATCCCCTTCATTTCGCTTCATTTCGACAAAATTCCTTGTTTCACGCATCGGGGTAAGTTTCACTCGAAAGCTGTTTCAGAGAAATCAAAGATGAAATTTGGAAAACGGAGAGATTTTTTGGTCCAAAACATCCCAAGGAATAAAAACCTCCTTCACTTTTTACACAGGTGTCATGGTTTTAGATAAATGTCAAAAATACCGTTGCCTCAAGGGAATTGATGCACCTGCTGGAAGTAGTGTTGGGAGATTTGCGTTTTGATAGGGTAAATGAGCTCCAAATTGATAAATTACACTTGGATTGGAAATTATACTTCAATATATTTCCAACGAGCTATCATGAGCTCAATTTGGATGCCGGGAGGTACTTCAAAATCAGGCTGAAAGTCATGCGACCCACTTGGCTCAGGGATGCGACCCATATGATTGGGACACTTGCTGGAGGAAAAATTTATATTTTTGGATTTGTCATGGAAATTTATGCATGCTAAAAGTATTACCGAAGCATTTCATCAGATTCTGGATGGTCAAAAGGCCCAAAAACACCATGAAAATCACTCTGCCACCTTTTGCACCAGCAGAAAGTACTTCTGGGAGAATGAAGTTTTGGAGGGTCAAATGAGCTCCAAATTGGGAAATTCAACTTGGGTTGGATAGCCAACATCCAGGGCTTTCCAAAGAGCTATCATGAGCTCAATTTTGATGCCAGGAAGTACTTCAAAATCGGGCTGAAAGTCATGCGACCCACTTGTTTTAGGCATGCGACCCACTTAAATTTTTGGCTGAATTTTCAACTTCCAGCTCAGATTTTCGGCCAGTTTGGACCAGTTTTTCTTGTGGATGAAATTTTTGAGTTATTATGATGTAAATTTATGTTTGGCATGTAACTTTGGTTCATTTCTACCTATTCTAGAAGATTCACTCTCAAAAAAGTGAAAATCATGTAAATGAATCAGTTTCCACTCTTTTAGAGGCAAGTTGTTAGCTCCCTAGATTTTAGTTCCTTGATTAGAAATTGGTTGAAACTGATCCTTGAAGAAGGAATTCGACCCCTAGAGGCATGGGAAGGGGTTAGGATGCTCTATATGATGTAATTTATCAATCATTTTCAGAGGTTGGGGAGGTGGGACTCTTGGGAAACTTTTGGCACCATTGTACATATTTTTTCATATTTTGGCTAAGGAAAGATCAGAGGTTTTGTGGCACCTGTTGGGATTCTTGTGGTGTTCTGTTCTTGATGGTGTTTTCTCTTTGTTTACTATAAGTTTCTTCATGTTTAATGTATGCCATTCCTTTCATATGCTTCTGAACTAAATCGAATGAGTAGATGAGGTTGAATCCATTGTTTACCGTGCTCTGCCTTTGAATTCATTTAGTTCTATATGTTTTCGACTGTTTGGAAAGGATCCAAGTTCTTCTTTGCCCTCTTCAGCTCCTCGTCGGTCTAATCTGTCCGTATATCCAATCAAAAGCATCAAGACCGTCACCTACCTCACCCCAACTCGAACTCTGCAAAGGTCTGACCTTATCCCCGGACCCAAAATTTGTTTTTCCCATTTCTCCAACGAAAACCCAAAAATTAAAATCAAACTCCCCTATCCATTTACTAGCCTAAAATCAGTGTTCCTTATCAGTCATCTCGCACCCTATTGCTTATTTTATCGAGATTGACAGAGAGAGCCCTCTCCTGTCCTCGTAGGGCTAGCTACGAGGCTAAGCTTGGTTTGATGTAGCCTTGAGTTTATCTTATTTCAGCCTAAGGTAGATTTGAGCGCTAACACTACCATTCCTTGCGAAGTTTCTCAAGTTCAGTTACTTTCTTTCTCCTCCTGGGAGGAACGACTATTCCTTTTTCTAAACCCAATTGCTCAGCTGGGGTTTGTTTTTCAGTAGCTGTGTCTTCACTCAGGCTGGCTTCTCTGTCTTCTGCTTGGAACACTTCTTCAGTGTTCATATGCTCCTGGCTACATTCTTCAGGGGTAGTAACCTTAATTGGTTTTGATGTTCCCTAAGAATTTTTGGTTTGGAACACTTCTTTGGTGTTCACCTCTTCCTGGCTGCATTTCTCAGGGGAAGTAACCCTAGCTGGTCGTGCTGTTCCCTAAGGTTTTTCTTCCTCTATTTCATCGGGTGTTCCCTCAGCTGTGTCTTTACCGGTAGCAACTTGTTCCTGCAATTTTTTTATCTCAATACTGAAGTTCAATAGGCTGTAGGGTTGTATGTATTCGCTCATGTTGGCCAAAATTTGGGCCAATTGGTCCTCCTGCAAAGGGATTTGTGGTGTGATTGCAGTGGTGGTTTTGGGAGGTTCTGCTCCCTCTCTTTCATTCTCACTGCTGTGATTATCTTCTTCCCCTTCACAGGTATGGTAACTTCCTTCTTCCTCATCAGAGTAGTGAATCTCTTCTTCTACACTGGTATGAGGACCTCCTTCTTCTTCTTCATTTCCTTATTCTTCATCATTTTCTTCTTCTTCATCATTCTCTTCTTTTGCACTGGTGTGGTGGCTTTGTTCCTCACCACTGCTGTGGTGACTCTCTTCCTCATCATCCTTATCAGTGCGGTGACTCCCTTCTTCAAGTTGTGGGGGTTGCTCCTCCTCCGAATTGGGCAATTCTAGGGGTTGGCTAATGCTACCCTGAAAACCTTCTATCATTCCCCTACCTCTCCTTAACCTAGAGGATTGTCTACATTTCGATGGCTTTGCTATTGTGCTAGCAATTCTTTTTCATTTTGGTGCAGGCAGGGCTATGCCTTCGTCAATTGAGAATATTGGTTCTTCCCAACTAGCCCGCTGTTGGGCAAGACTGTAACTCACTATCAATCTGATTAAGAAATGGTGGCTTACAACCATGTATATATGACGAGCTTTTCTTATACTTCGGGTGATATCATGCAATAAGGAATTTAAAAATGAAGGCAAGTTTACAATACATTTTTGCTTTAATACTGCCAATAAATTAAGGTGGCGAGGTCTTACCACGTCTTTTCTTCCATCGCATGTTATGTAGCCATGTACTACTTTTTCCAATTCCGTCCATGGTTCTCCCAACGACGCTGACTGAACTCCTTTCCCTTTGACGACCAAGGTCTGTCCTTCATCATGGAAAATGTTCATGGCTTCTTGAAGCCTTAAATTCTTATGGGTCCATATGGTTCCTTCTTCTGGCAGGCCAGACACCTCGGCAATTATTGAGTCTATTACTAGTATCTGTCTACCTCTGACCATGGAGTAACCTTCCTAAAGATTTTGTAAAAATTCAATGGCTACCGTTTCATTAGGATGTTGCAGTCTTTTGAGGTAGGTAATCCACCCTACTCTCTCTAGAATTTTCCGTGCAACATTAGAAACAACTAGCACCTATGGCTCACTACGAATTGGTCGTCCTCCCATCTTCTCTGCACACTGTTAATTCTTCGCAAATGCACGGTAATGTAATGGAACAACACATCACAATATATTGGAATAATACCGTTAAGTTTTTGTTATTATCGAGAATATAGGGATTTGATTCACATGCAGTCATAAAATATAGGGATTTGACTTGCATGCAGGCATTCGTGCCCCCCCTGAAGGATGATAGGTCGTCCTTGACCGTAAAATAAGAGAGCAAGGTACTACACAACAAATGAATAAAATACACACTTATGATACGATCACAAATTATTACATTACTGAAATCAATGCATATTAGTAAATTGCGAATAGATAAGGAAATGTTTATGCAATGATTCGAAGATAATGGAAAGGGACAGCTGACGTGGAAACAAGTACTCTTGCGGTCATTACCCACATAAACTATTTTGATCGAGTTATAAATAATTTTCATGTATAATAGGTTCAAAACAAAGGGTTTAAGGGTATACTCTCATTTGATCTTATATAAAGATATAAGAAAAAGGTTCATCATTACTATTGATTTGAAAAGTGTGACTCCAATATCATTAGCAGAACTCTGCTGCCCACAGGTGTCCATAACCTTGACAAAGTTGCTTTTTCACCCTTGGAACCATTATCCTTTATTTATGCCTAGGGAAGTGCTTTATAATGTCATGATGGAGGCCACTGTACTGGCTTGGGAACCAGATGAACCACAATGCCATTCACTAGGAAGGAGTGAAAAGTGGGCACGCCGGCTCGTGATGAGACCTCCTGTTCGAAGGACTTTTTATTATTTTTTTCTGAGTTTCCAACTGGACCATATCCCTGGTGTGGTGGCCATAATGGGAATGCCACTTCACTGCTTCCATATGATCATGGTAGGCCGGCTCTTGATGAGACCCCCTATCCTTCATCTGCCATATCATAGAATTGTTAGCAATCATATTGGTATTTTTCTTTTGTTTTATTTTTATATATAGCACTTCCCTAATTATATATAGAGGATGGATCAACACTCCTTAAGAGTAGGGATGATGGAAGAAGTCTGAACATCTCAATAGAGAAAATATGCCTTTATTCTTTATTCAATAAATAAAAATCAAAGAGAGTTATGAGAGTTTAGGGAAGAACCAACATGATAAAGGTACTCGATCATATTAATTTAAATGCGAACAAGGACAACAAAGTAATATAAATGGTTGTGTCCTTTCCTTTTCCTTATCATTGCAAAAAAATTTCTTAAAAATGACAATTTCTCTTGATTTGCTGATTTTAGTAATCTCTAATTTGTGTATCCTTGCATAAATTATATGTTTGATTTTCAAGGAATCATGAAGAATTCAAAAAAACTCTCAAAACATTGTTCAAAATCTAGAAAAATGTACTCAAAAAGTGTTGTTCCTTTGGAAAGGAACAACAGAAACAATCTGCGAAACTGTTGTTCCTTTTGAAAGGAACATCAAAAACTATTAGTGAAAAATGTTGTTCCTTTGGAAAGGAACAACAAAAATAAATGACAAACACTGCTGTTCCTTTGGAAAGGAACATAAAAAACACTCGCAACAATTTTGTTGTTCCTTTTGAAAGGAACAACAAAAAGCGTTGTTCCTTTGGAAAGGAACAACAAAAATTTGCAGCAAGCAAAGTAAGAACAACTTAAGAAATAAAAATTCTATACAAAAAAACAAGTAAAAGAAAAAAAACTTTATGTACAAGTTTCAAAATAAAGAAATGATTCAATGAATGGGTGCCGAGTAGGAGTTATCTCCCTCAGCAAGAACTTGCATGGTAGAATATTCCCGTAATTGCCGGTAAAAGGATTCCCGAGTAAGTGGTTTATGATAAAGTCGTACTCGATGACCATTTACTTTGAAGGAATGTCCAGATCCATCAATGGTGGTTAATGTGATGGTGCCATTATCATGCACCTTTTGTATCTCGTAAGGTCCAAGCCATCGTGTCTGGAGTTTTCCTAGGTCCTGAAACCTGGAGTCATATAGGAGTGCCCAATCTCCTTCGTGGAAGATTTTCTCTTTGATGAGGGCGTCGTGCCATTTTTCTCTCTGTTGTTGAATTAATGCAGTGTGCTGAAGAGCAGAGAGCCTAATTTCATCCAACTCATTGATTTGCTGTAATCTTCTGACCCAGGTTTCATTTAGATCTAAACCCACCTCCTGGGCTGTTCTTAATGTCTGAATTTCAAACTCTATTGGAAAGATGGGCTCTTTTCCAAATACTAATTGATACGGTGAATACCCCGTGGTACTTCTCCATGTTGTCCGGTATGCCCACAAGGCTTCGGGAAATCTATAAGCCCAGTCACGTCTATGTGAGGCAACTGTTTTTGTCAGTATATATTTGATCACTTTATTCATGCTCTTTACCTGGCCGTTTTCCTGTGGGTGGTATGGAGTTGTGATTTTGTGCTAAATGTGGTAATTTTCTAATGTTTCAGTGAGTTTGTTACCTACAAAATATGGTCCTCCATCTGTAATTATGTCCCTTGGGAGGCCGTATCGCACAAATATCTGAAAAAGGAATTGTATTATAGAGTCTTCTGTAGCTTTAGAAAGTGCCTCAGCTTCAACCCATTTAGTAACGTACTCAGTTGCAACTAGGATGTATGTTCTTTGATTCGATGGTGGGTTAATGGGAACAACAAAGTCGAGCGCCCAACGTTCAAATGGCTCAATTACTAACTATGGGTTCAAGGGAATTTCGTCGGACTGTCCAGGGCGACCCGCCCTTTGGCAACTATCACAAGCCTGTACAAAATTTTTAGTGTCTTTAAAAATGGTAGGCCAATAGTAGCCTGTCTGTAAAACCTTGTGGGTAGTTCTATGATCTGCAAAATTTCCACCACACGGCCCGTCATGGCATGCTTTCAGAATATCAAATACTTCGTCCTCTCGGATGCATCTCCTGATTTACATATCTGACTTTGTATGAAACAGGTATCCCCCAATCCAAGAGAATCGGGTACTTCGCTGTATTATCTGCTTTTTTTCATTAAGCATTAGATGTTTAGGTAATTTATCTATTGCCAAATAATTTGCTATATAAGCATACCATGGGGTTCTGATAGTAACAACGAACAAATTCTCATATGGGAAGTGATCTTCGACTGCTGATGCATCTGTTGGTTTTGGCATTCGTGACAGGAAATCAGCAACAAGGTTCTCTTTTCCAGGTTGATCTTTTATTGTGATATCAAATTTCTGCAATAAAATCAACCATATTGTTACTCTACCATTTGTAACAGGTTTATTTGCTAAAAATTTAATGGCAGAGTGATCGGTATATAAAACTACAGGATACCCAGTTATATAATGTCTAAACTTATTTACAGCATGAATTACAGCTAAAAATTATTTCTCAGTCATAGTATAATTTAATTCAGTAGGATATAGATTTTTGCTAATATAATAGTTTTCATATGGTTTCTTATCCTCTTCCTACCCAAGCACTGCTCCAATGGTTGTGTCTGAGGCATCAGATGAAATTTGGAATGGAAAATCCCAATTTGGGCCCCTCAGCACTAGGGTTGTTGATACAAGCTTTTTCAAATCCTTGAAAGCATGGTCACATTTATTTGTCCAAATGAAATCAACATTTCTTGTTAGTGCATATAGAGGTGCAGCTATTAGAGAATAATGTTCTATGAATCTTCTATGATAACCAGAAAATCCGAGAAAGCTACGTACTTCTATTTGTGTGGTAGGAGTAGGTATTAACAAAATTATCTAAATTTTAGCTGGATCTACCTGAATTTCAGCTGCTGAAATATAATGACCTAATATGAGTCCTTCAGTCATCATCATATGACACTTTTCATGGCTTAAACAAAGCCTGGTGTCAATACATCTTTGCAACACCTTTTCTAAGTTTTCTAATGCTGGCTCAAAATCATCCCCGTAAGGTGTGAAGTCATCCATGTATACTTCAAACCCTTCATTTATTAAATCTGAAAAGATGCTGAGAATGGCCCTCTGAAATGTAGCAGGGGCATTGCATAGGACAAAGGGTAAGACTTGATAGGCAAATGTCCCCCGAGGACAGGTAAAAGTGGTTTTGTCTTGGTCCTAAGGGGCAATCTAGATTTGATTGTACCCACTGAAGCCATCTAGGAAAGAAAAGAATTTCTTTCATGCCAATGTGTCTAATACCTGGTCAATGAAGGGAAGGGGAAAGTTGTCTTTCTAGGTTGCTTTATTCAAGTCTCGGTAATCTACGCATATTCTCCACTTTCCGTTCTTCTTTGGCACCACTACTAGTGGAGAGACCCACTTGCTATCAGATAATGGGTAAATGAAATTGACATCCAATAGCTTTTGTAATTCAGCTTTCACAATATCTTTAAGGTGAGGTTTTAGTCTTCGTTGGGATTGGAGAATGGGTCTAGAATATTTTTCTGTATAGATGTGGTGTGTACATAACTGAGGGTCAATTCCCTTCATGTCTGGATAATCCCATGCAAAGGATCCCTTATATTTTCGTAGTAATTGGACCAACTTCTCTTCTTGTTCAATAGTCAGGTTTTTGTTAATGTTTAGAGTTTTTCCCAGTTCAATTTCATAATTTTCCTATTGTAAACAGAGGTAGTGGGTATTTATTGATCATGTATGTATTTCATAAGATCTTCTTCTTCTTTATTATCAAATTCTGCCTTAATCATGTGACATTGCAGATGGGATCTGATTTCTGGCTTATTGATGAAACTGTTAATAATATCATCCTCTATTTGGTCTTTAAAATCGAGGGAATCTTCTATGGTTAACGGTGATCTCATATTTTCCATGAGATATGATATAGGTTGTTTCCTTGTTTTGATTATTGATAGGCTTGGTTGGGCTGGGGGATATAAAGCTAAGTTCTTGACATAGCTTCCCCTTGTTATAGTCATGTTGCCTTGTCAGCATCCAATGTAAGCACCGGCAGTTGCCAACCAAGGTCTACCTAGAATCAACGGGTGTCCATCTAGCCGGTTCTTTGGATTGATAATCAGGAAGTCAGCAGGGTAGTCCCAGGAATCTACAGATACCATTACATCTTGTAATGTACCTTCTGGTTTGACTACCGATCGGTCAGCCAATTCCAATAAGGTTGTTGTTGGATCTAATGATGTAATGCCAAGTTTTTGACAAGTGGTGGTTGTTAGGATATTAATTGCAGCTCCCAAATCAACTAAGGCATTTGGAAATGATTGCCCATTGATTTGCACTGTCACTATAGGATTTCCTGGGTCTTCATATTTTACAGGTGTTTGCATTCCTGATAATAAGTTAGATAGAGTACCGACTACTTGGACAGTTGGGTTGGTTGTTGTTCTCCTCTTTGGCTTCTTTATACATAATTCCTTGATGGTCTTTGCATAAATAGGAATGTCTTGGATAGCTTGGAGGAGAGGGATTTTTATACACAAATTTTTTAATTCTCCCAGAAGAAAAAAATCAAGATATTCTATTGGGCAAGGTATGATTAATCATTCTAGGAATGGTGGAGAAGAGGTGGTTGCTTGTTTTTGAGTTTGTAGTTGAACCACATTCTCTTTTTTCAATGTTTGTTTTGCAGGTAACAGGTCTTCAATTTGAAAACTTTTGTCTCCTTCTGTTTCTACTATGCACCCAGATCTCAATTGAAGGTCATTACAATTAACAAAACTGGAGGGAAAATATGACACATCAAAAAGGACAGCTGCTGACAACCTCAGGGAAATAAAAAGATTGGAGAAATTGGTTGAGGCTTTGCAAAAAGATCTTTCACTGGAAAAGCCTCTGAACGAAATAAATAATATTCTTTGGGACAACATCATTAACTTAATAAGAGATATTTGGCCTTCCATCCAAGCTATTTTTGAGCAGAATGAGTTAGTCAAGATAGCTCAAGAGGAAATAAATAAAACTAGACATGAATTAAGAGGCAAGCCAGAGCTGGCCCAGCAGCTCATTCAGTTTTTGATTTCCAGAACAAAACAACAGCTAGCATTGTTAGGAATTGATGACAGAACAGGTGTAGTTTTGGAAGCAAAGAGGATTTTCACCAAGAGAACTTTCATGCAAAATCTAGAAAGAAAGTGTACTGATATTTTGGTCGACATCAACGTTTTCAGAGAAAAGTTTCAAGCTCTGCTGGACAGTGATTTGCCAAGTCCCAGGCTCACAGAGGATCAAATAGTAGACTTAGAAACCTATGAGAAAAGAATCCAAGCTCATGCTAAAAATACAGCGATAGGTTCTACTAATATAGGTTCTACTAGCTCATCAGAACCTGTAATACCAACCGGGAAAAGTATTTATGAAAAAGTGAGGAATCTACTTCATCTGGAGCATGAATTAAAATATCTATTTCCGAACGAGCCCACTTTTTATAAACTTACTGAAGCCGATGAAACTTTAAGGAAGCTCAGAAGAACAATGATACCAGATGATCAGTGGTGGAAGGAAATGCTGGAAATTTTGTAAAAAATGTTTTCAGGATAAAATTTTATCTTTACTATTGAGTAAATGGTAAAAAACAGAAATGCAGATGAAAGAGTATCAGATGAAAGGTCAAAGAGTATCCGTGAGAAGAAAGAGTATGCAACAAGTCAAAGGAATACGCAAAGGACAGCACAGAGCCCTATTTTGAGCACTTATCCTTAGCACGTCCATGAAGAAAGGAACAGCACATCAGTCGTTACTCATTATTCTATATTCGAGACCATGTGTCTCTTGTTTGTTGTAAATACGCTTTAAGTCAGCCTGAAATATTGGCTAGGATAGAGTAAGATTGTTAAGATTATTTTTGTATAAATAAGCCTTCAAAGAGAGTTTTGAAGGGTGGATTCTATTACTCTGCTGTAACATTGAGGTTTTCGGAATAAAAAGTTTTTGGACAAATTTACTTGTGGCTTACTGGATGACGTTTTGAAGCACTGGACTTGTTACAGGATTCATGTGTTGGACTTCAGTTCAATAAGTTTTCCAACCCTTGTGTTTAAATTTTTATATTAGTTTATGCTATCATCATATCCGTTTCTGAATAGTTTACATAAAAGATTGAAACAGAATTTGCTTAATTGTACTCTGTTTTCAAATGTGATTATTCTTGATGTTTTCTTCTGGATTAGTTATAAGCATGAATTCTTAATTGCTCATGTTTTGTTGATTTAAACATTGTTGATTACTGTAACAAAGAATCCTTCATTGCTCTTTGCTTGTAGTCATTTCTCTTCTTTCTCTTGAATATGGTGAAAGATTCTTAGTTGCCTTTCATCCCTTCAAGACCATCCATCCACTTTAAATTTTAAGGATTGTTCTCCGTCTAGCTATCTTGCCCTGTAATACCATCTTGTGTTCAGAAAAGAAATCCAGTAAAGCCATCCTTAGACTCCATAGCCCAATGGACTGAAAGCCCTCAACCTTGCCCTTAGTTTGTGGATTCCACCATTTTCCCAAAACAAACTTTGCATCTATAACTAGCCTAAAATCATTCAAAAACAGAGATAAATCATAAAGAGAGAGCCCTCTCTGGATGCAGATTGGCTAGATTCTGCATCTAAAAGATTGGTTTGTGGTTACCTCGGGTATACTTTCCTCTTATACAACTTCTAGGAAAACCTGAGTGATAACATAGTGGCGACCATACTGGGGAACTGAATCATTTTATTGATACTATTGTTTGATTTATAATCTACAGACAGAGTCTGAAAATCAGCCAGGAAGCCTTTGAAATTGCTTTTGCTATGCAAATGCAAAAGTAAATAAATGTTGTTTCAGTCTATCTCTGATTTAGCTTATAAGTTGAATCTTAGTTTCAAATTTTTCAATCAGATTCTCTAGTTTAAACAGATCTTTGAGGAAATCTTAATCACATATCATTATTTCTTAAAGAATTTGTAGAAGTTGTATTTATTTTTCAAATAAAACCCAAAATTCAAAAACACATATTCTAAGAAAACTGGCTTCAGTAAGGATTCGACATACTAGGTCAAACCCTGACCCCAATCCACCACCAATTTTTGAAAATCCAAACTTGATTCCTAGGATTCTTAGAAGACAAGGAAGTCAAGAAAGTTCTGAAAGAGGAAGTCAGGAAAGTACAGGTAGTTCTAGACCACTTTCTAGATCTGCATCTTGTCCTGTGAAAATTATTTATATTGATGACATTCCTTTTGATGCACAATTTGAAACATCTTTGTTTGTAAATTTCTCTGAGACTGAATTATCTAGGTTAATTCCAGATCCTTTGTTCTTTGAAGAGTTGCAATATAGATTTGTTTCGCATCATCTCGACAGAGAATTTCATAACTCCATTCAATCTGAGCAAGCCTTTGAAGAAAGCTCAAACATTTCTGTAATAACTGAAGCATCTCCGAGCTCAGCCACTTTTCAAACACCTGTCAGACCTCCATCTCCACCTGTCAGACCTCCATCTCCTCCCTTTAGACCACCTTCTCCTCCTACTAGACCGGCTACTCTTGTTACTCCACTTTATCTTCCAATGGCCAATCGATATGCCCCTTTAATATTACCAGCCAACCCTCCAGCCTTACCACCAGACTACCAAAGTAAGATCACACCTTTTGACGGATCAAGTACCTACACAGCTCAACAACACACCAAAAGGATGACAGATTACTTTGAGTTTTATGAGATTGATACTGATGATATCCGTATGAGAATTTTTGTACAAAGTCTTACTGGAGAAGTTAGAACTTGGTTTAGGGCTCTCACCCCGAACAGTATTGCTGACCTAGAAGCTTTGTATAGGGCATTTTTGAACAGATGGGAGAAAAAGAAAGATCCTCTCCAGATGCTATCAGAATTTGAAAAATTAAGAAGAAGACCAAATGAAACCGTACCAGATTACATCATAATATTTAATGAATCATATCATGCAGTTCCTCTGAATCTAAGACCCCCACCTAATAACGTGTTGGTCAAATTTCCAGACGGTTTTGACTCTGAAATAGCTTATTCTCTTAGGGAAAGGGCTCCACAAACACTAGAGGAAATGCAGAGCATAGTGGTGAGCGTAGAAGCAAATCTGATAGAAAAACGAGCCAGAGATAGGGCAGAGAGAAGAATGCCTATGAAGGAAGAACCTTCAGCTTTTGAAAAGAAGCTGGATGTAATCATTAAAGGTATGGAAAGATTAGGTGATAGAGTGGAAACCATCGAAAGAAAGTCTGCTACTGATAACCATAATGTTGCAAGAAACCCAAACTTTAGGAGGAATCTGAACCAAAATATTGGAAAGAATGTCCCTGATCAAAACATTAGACCACCTTTCCAAGAAAACTTTGTTGAAGGTTCGACATCAGAAGGACCTACAGAAGATGTAGAAATAAACAATGTCAATGAGGACAAAGATGAATCAGAAATCTTCCTATCTCAGGATGATCAAGAGAATCATATCCTTGAAACATTCCACACACATTCAGGTGAGACTTTTGATTTCAAAGAAGGCTATGACACAGCAATCTACGAGGTTCATAAGCAGTACAACTTGAGAAGTAGACGGATAGATGTACCAGAGAAAAATAAACAGAAAACCACAAAACAAAATGTCAAAGGAAAACAAAATATTCCCCCTGTACAAAATACTTCCCCTATACAAAACATTCCCCAAATACAAATTTTGCCTAGGATAACTCCTAGTTTTTCAAATCCAATAATTGAAGATGTCTCTGACAACCAACCAATCGACAAACAGCAATCCAATACATTTCCTCATGTAGGAACTGTAGAAGAAACAGTAGAAGTTAGTCCTGAAACATCTTCAAAGCAAAACTTCATTCATGAAAAAGAGAAAAACATTGAAGATCCAGTAAACAGAGAAAATCCAACTGTGCAAAACACTAAAGCTCAAACAGAAAAACCCTTTAATCTAGAAGCCGAAATAGGCAAACTCAAGATAGCTGTTCCTTTATCAGAATTGGCTAAACATGATGTCTATAGGAATCAGATTTCCAAGTCTTTAAACATTAACATTACTGGATTAGATGATTCAAGAAATATTCTTGATGATCAACCCAACCCTTTTGCCCCCGAGGTTACTTCTGGTAAATCCAAAGTGGAGGAACTCTCCATTTTATAAGCTCTTAATAAGACAAGCAAGATACTCCATAATGCACAGCCATCTGACATTCACAACATGCCAAAAGCAGTAATGGAAAGATTGAATCTAGATATTACCAGACCATACAAAGATTTATTTTCATTTGATTCCAGTCAGGTAAAATGTTTAGGTTTAATTAAAGATCTGTGTGTCACTTTGGTCCAATACCCTGCTAAGTCTGTTTTAATGGACATAGTAGTTGCTCATATTCCACCTAAATATGGTATGTTATTGTCTAGATCTTGGGGTGCTAAACTTGGAGGATCTATTCAATTAGACATGTCTTATGCAACTATTTCAGTATTTGGTCAGCCTAAAAGATTATATAGAGAAACTTAGATGAAGTACTTAGTGAGTAGCCAAGAGAAGCCTGAAAACTTCCCTGTTTATTCTGTACATTTAGACATGGATTCTTTTATTCTATACAATGCTGAGTCAGATCTTCCTACTGAAATAGAAGCTCCTGAAATGGAAATCATAAACAAAACCACTGTCAAAATTGAAGAAATATCTGAAAACAAAGAAACACCAGATGACCAAGAAAAACCTGAAAAAACTAAACAACTAGCCCTTGTCAGAAAATCTGTTAAAACAATTGATGAAGATTATGAACATGAAATTCTATGGCATTTAGAGTTTGATGGCTCAGTAAACAGACTAGGTGCAGGAGCTGGAATTTGGTTACACAATGTAGAGAACAATCATGCAGAGGGTCATGCTTATAGGTTAAATTTCAAATGCACTAACAACATGGCAGAGTATGAAGCTCTTTTATTGGGGCTTAAACATGTCAAGAAGTTAGGAGGCATTAGGGTATCAATCATAGGCGACTCTGAACTAATTATCCAAAAAATTAAAGGAGAATGTGCAACAAAGGACATGAGACTGAAACAATACCGAGAGACAGTTGTTGAGATTCTCAACACATTTCTACAAGCCCAACTTGCCAAGATTCCCAGGAAACAAAACTTGCATGCTCACAGTTTAGCAATGTTTGCTAGTACATGTAAGTTTCCTTTTGATCCTAATCATCAGTTTTCAGCTGAGATAAGACCCAGGCCTGCAATACCCGACAATGTTTTGAATTGGCAAGTATTTGTGAATAACCATCAAATCAATAGTTTTTTGACACTTCAGAATGAGTTCTCTAACTGTAATATAGATGAAGACATGACTGCTGATAAATTTGATCAAGAAAAAGAACAAAAAATGGAAATTTCAAGAGAAAATGCAATTCATATGCTGCATCCAACCACATTCACTGAAAAAGACATGCAAAATTTGAAACAAATGGAATTTGATGAGATCATAGATGACACAGAAATCATCAATTTAAAAGATAATCAATTACCCAAAGGATTAACACCTTTGGAAGATCTATTCGACTCAAATGATATTCCATTCAGACCTAAAATGGAACCTGTTAAAGCCGATATGGAGGAATGCAACTTAGGAACACCAGAACATCCAAAAATTGTTAAGTTGTCTAAATCTCTTCCAAAAGATCATAAGGTAAAATATGTTGAACTATTAAAAGAATTCCAAGATGTCTTTGCTTGGAGTTATGAAGACCTCAAATCATATGATACATCCATCATTCAACATACTATACCTTTGAAACCAGACCAGAAACCTTTTAAACAAAAGCTTAGGAGAATTAATCCTGTTTTATTACCCTCAATCGAAAAGGAAATCAAAAGAATGTTTGAAGCAGGGATTATAGCTCCTATCAGATTTTCAGAATGGGTTTCTAACCTAGTACCAACCAGAAAAAAGACAGGAGAAATCAGACTGTGTGTCGATTTAAGGAATTTGAATAAAGTTTCTTTAAAAGACAACTATCCTCTGCCAAAAATGGATCACATTCTGCAAAGGGTAGTGGGATCTTCGAGAATATCACTACTGGATGGATTTTCAGGGTACAACCAGATTCTGGTTCATCCTGATGATCAGGATAAAACAACATTTACCACACCATGGGGTACGTTTAAATATGTCAAAATGCCATTTGGGCTCAAGAATGCAGGAGCTACATTTCAAAGAGCAATGGATATTGCTTTTGCTAAGGAGATACATGATTTTCTGGTTATTTACCTAGATGATTTAACTGTTTTTTCTAAGACAGATCAAGAACATTTAGATCACCTAAGGCAAGTATTTATAAAGTGCAGAAAATATGGAATTTCTTTAAACCCTAAGAAGTCATTGTTTGGTTTGGAAGAAGGAAAGCTTTTAGGACATATCATTTCTAAAGATGGCATTAGGATCGATCCAGAAAGAATTCAAGCAATTTTGCAAATACCCCACCCCAGAAATATAAAAGAATTGCAAGCATTTATAGGAAAAATCAACTTCTTGAGAAGATTTATTTCTAGTCTAGCAGAGTTACTTAGATTACTGACTAACATGTTGAGGAAAGATTCAAGCATTGACTAGACTGTAGAAGCCAAACAATCATTCGAGGAAATTAAAATGGCTTTAACAAGGACACCAGTTCTGACCAGTCCTAAATTTGATAGAGACTTTATTATTTTTTCATTTGCTTCTGAACATACTGTTGCAGCTGTTTTACTTCAAAAGGATGACCAAGGGTGTGAAAAGCCAATAGCATTTTTTAGTAAAGCACTGAGGGATGCACCTCTAAAGTACAATATTATGGAAAAACAGGCTTTTGCATTGGTAAAAGCAATCAAAGATTTCAGATTTTACATATTATATTCTCATGTGATAGCATATGTGCCTAATGCAGTAGTTAAAGATATTTTGACTCAAGATGGCATTGAAGGTAAACGAGGTAAGTGGATAGCTACCATTTTGGAATATGATATTGAGATCAAGCCAACCAAACTGATAAAAGGCCAAGGCTTAGCACAACTTATGACAGAAACCAATTGCCAAGCCTTAGATATCAATGAACTCGATAACGAGCAGGAGATGGCGACTCCTCAGATCAGTCAAGCTTTCTTAGATTCACCCTGGTATACTGATATAATTCATGTTCTATTAAACCTGCAAGCTCCTCCAGGGTTGTCCAGAACCAAGCAAAGATTTTTAAAAATGACATCTTTGAAATATTGTATTTTAGATAGCACTTTATTTTGGAAGAATCATGAAGGAATTTTATTGAATTGTCTCTTAAAAGATGAAGCTGATAAAGTGCTTAATGAATTTCAAGCAGGGGATTGTGGAGGACATCTTTACTGGAAATCTACTGCAGACAAGATCTTAAGGGCTGGTTTTTACTGGCCCACATTATTTTCTGATGTAAAGAAATTTGTAACAAGCTGTCACAAATGTCAAATATTTGAGGGTAAAAGAAAGTTGTTACCTCTGCCTTTAAAACCAGTATCCACAGAAAGACCCTTTCAACAATGGGGTTTAGATTTTATTGGAGAGATTCACCCCCCTTCTTCAGGACAACATAGATGGATTTTAACTGCTACAGACTATTTCACCAAATGGATTCAAGCCATCCCATGTAGACAGTCCAATGATTCTGTAATCATAGGGTTTCTTGAAACCAACATACTTTCAAGATTTGGATGTCCAGAAAAGATTATAACAGACAATGCTGCTGCATTTAAATCAAAGAAAATGATAAATTTCTGCCATAAATATCATATTACTTTAGGCCATTCAACAGCCTATTACCCCCAGGGTAATGGACTAGCAGAATCCTCCAATAAGAGTTTAATCAATATCATTAAGAAATTGTTGGAGGAAAATAAAAAAAACTGGCATAAGAAACTGACCTATGCGTTATGGGCAGACAGACTTACAACCAAGAAATCCATTGGGACTAGTCCATATGAGTTAGTTTATGGTCTAGAAGCAAGATTCCCATCATCTTTAGGAATCCCTGTCATGAAATTACTTCAGGAATCTCAAGTGGAGCCAAATGACATTCAAAGAAGAATTAATCAAACAATCCACCTGCAACAAACCAGAGAAGAGGTATACCAAAGATCACAAGTCTTACAGGAAAAGCTAAAGAAAATGTTTGATAAAAGGACTAAAGCAGAGGATTTTCAGTTAGGAGACAAGGTCCTAAGATGGGATTCGAGAAGAGAAGAAAAAGGAAAACATGGGAAGTTTGATTTCTTGTGGAAAGGGCCTTATATCATTCATGCCTTGCAGGGAAACAACACTTACTTTTTGAAGGACTTGGACAATTCAGAAGTTGAAGAAGGACCAGTCAATGGTCAAATGCTTAAGCATTATTTTGATCCAATTTACTAGAATGTTTAAATGTTTCTAACTTGTACATAATCTATTGTTTGCTTGTTTTATTTTTGTTACTGCAGTTTGGATTGGATGGTGACTTCTTGGAATTGAAGCCCGAAGTGAAGGCCCTAAGTTCCAAAAAGTTTTACTATCATATGTAAATAAAGCTACCAGAAGAAGGAAAATTCCTTTCTTTCAGTTTGAAGACATTCTGAGGCATCTGATCTACTGTTCTTGACTTTCCACAAGGAAAAGCCATCCCCAAGTGGAGCCAGTGTTAGCCTCCTATATCAATAGGTTTCATCTTTCATGATTGTCTTGATGGAAGTGTGAAATATGTTCAAACCTTCTTACTTGAGCAAAGGTGTTCCATATTCTTGAAAAACCAAAAAATCAAAAAATTTAAAAAATGTAAAGAGGGTATACCCTAAAAGAAATATCAAAGGGTAAAAAGAATAAAATGGTCAAAAAGAGAAAGAAATGAACCCCAAGCAAAAAATAGACCAAGGAAAGTGTGCAAATCCAAATGCCACTACTTTTTACTCTGTTGTAATAAATCAATTGTGTGCAGCTTGTGAAATTTTTGCCACAATTCATGAATAAGTCAAACTGCTTAAACTTGGCTTAGTCATATTTCAATTTCATGTTATAGATTAGAGAATAAATATCTAGCCAAACAGTTTAATCTTGGCAGATAAGTAGCTAGGTAGAGTGAATAAAAGGTGCTCAACAATTTAATCTGAGCCCTTGGATGTAATAAGGGTAGAAATAGATAGATTCATCATGTAAAAAGAAAAGATTGATCAGGGTTTGCAAGTCTAAATGCACCCTAATAAAGAAGAGAAACTCGTAGTGTTAAGTAGATAGGGTAGGTAGATGGTGCTGCAAAGTGTTATCTGATGAATGGTGCTGCTACATGTTTTTGATCCTTTACTTTCATCACAAGTACTAAAGCAAGAAATACACTGGAAAATCACAGCAAGCAAAGTCAAATTCATTAACCTCCCTCATCATTTTTTCCCCTCAAGAGTTTTACTAATTTCCCCAAAAGTACTGAGGTAATTTGAGATCAAAGGGGCTCAAGGCATTTCCTTGACTTCTGGAGGGACCGAAACCTCGGCCTAATGATCAAAAAGACCTAAGCACTTGAGATAATTCATCATTGTTATCTTCCATCTTTAACTTTTTCCTAAGTAAAATCCTATTTTACTTAGGAAAGTGATGCAAAATTCCATAAAATTCCTCAAAATAACTTGTTATTCTAAGTTTAAGTGTTGAAGATAAAATGTTGCAATTTACTTCATAAGTTATCACTTTCTTAGATGTACAAAGATGTTTTGATTTTCCTTGTCCTCTGCCATATTAACGTTTAACTTTATTTACTAAATCCCTAGTCAAATACCCTTTCCTAAGTATATAACTCCCTTTTATATATACCCCAAAAACCCCTTTAGTATAATGTTTTAACCAAAGTATTTATCTCCCTAAAATTCATTAAAACCCGCTTTTACAAGCCCTTTGGTTAAAAAATAGCAATATACATTAATCCCGCCCCTATGGTGAATTAGTTCTATTAATTGATTTACCATATAATAAAAATATATACAAAAAACCTTTAGACATGCGACAAGTGTGTTTAATATCAAAACATATTAATAAACTCCGCGGAAGTTTATGCCACCGTGTTCTGTCCACGTGGCATTCCACATGGCCAAACTCCGCCACGATCCATTTCATAAATTCACGGGGTTAATTAGTCATTTCGACTAATTAACAACCATTCCCGCCTATTAACTTCTCCCCGGGGTGATTAGATTACACGTTAAAACCTTTTTAAAACCCCGACTGGCCCACCTTTGAAGCCGCACAAGTTCCCATCCTTTTCAGCCGTCAGATCATCCCTCCGTTGATCAACGGTCCCGATCAATCCCGCTGCCCATCCCGTGTGAGTTATTTAGCCAGCGGGGAGTGGGCGGTTTTTGACTATTCAACATTCCACGTGGCAAGCGTCCTGTGGAATCGCTGCCATTGCGACTTTTACCGCCCTCGTCCATAAGCGGTGCGGGCTTACCGCTTACCGCTTACCGCATACCGCCGGTCCCACTTCCTTACGTCACCCCGTACGTCAAATGACGTCATCACCTCGAAAACGACAAAAACCCTTTTGACTTGTAAATAAGCCATTTTTCGCGTTTTTTCAGTCATTTTTAGTTTCCGAAAGAGACTAAGCTCCCGCTGCAATTTTCAAATTTCACTGCAAATACACCAAATTACTCAGAAATTCCGCTGCACCAGTATTGAAGAACGTCCCCGCCATTGTTCATTACCTGTTGAAGAACCAGTTTCCATTAAAAAACAGGTATTTATCATTCCGCGCCCCGACTGCAAGTTAAGCTTAGTTTCCTGTGTTTTTTCTCTGAAAAAGTGGTCAAAAGTCCTCTCTGAGTCCTCATTGAAGATTTAAGACCTGTGAATTTGCTTCCCAAACCTGCAATTTGTTCCAATTTCCTCTTTTGTCAGATATCCCGTCCGGTCTGCAAGAAAAACTGAAACCTCCATTTTGAATCCACAAGAACCAAAATGGAGGCCCCAACTGCTCTAAATATCACTCCTTTGAATGCTCCTCACCGAGATTTAGACTACTTGCCTCTCATAGATGAAGATTTCCAAATAAAAGACCTGCATTTTGATGAAAGTCCCCGTTTGAGCTTCTGTCGCTGCAGAGACGAACACTCAAAGGGGCAAGATCTTATAGGGTTGTGGGAATCCAATCTCCCAAGGTATTTTATTCCTACAGTCCACGTTTTCCCTGAAATCATTCATTATTGTCATGCAAATTATGATCCCGCACAAAGAGCTGTATTAGCTCCTGATCAAAGTGTTCTGTTCCCTATCACACCTCAGTCTATCAATGCTATGTTACACTTTGAGCCAGAGAAAGAATTAGCACCTTTATCCATGGAAGGGTTGATTGAGAAAACCAGACAATTAACCCCAGAGAAATTAAAAGCAATGTGTCAGTATTTCATGTTACCTGAGCATCAGCCAAAAGGGACTCCCCCCTATGGTTTTTACTTTTTCAATCAATTGGGAAGGCTTATTGTGAATGTAATATCCTTTTTCTTAGGATTCAATACCAGTGAGTATGTAGATGAGATAACTCTGGCTTTGCTATCTATCTTTACCCCTGGGCAGCCTCCTGAGATTAAGTATGATTATGCTTCCTTCATTGCCAACAAAATCCATGATCAATTTTTAAGGCTAGATGATGAAAAGGTTTTCAGGTACTCCTCAGTTATCTATCATCTCATAATTTTCTATCACTCAGACAAATTCCCTTTCCCTGTTCAGAAACTTGATGCTAAAGGTAATCCCAGGTCTGTTATTTTTTGGTCCCCCATCATTCATTTATCCTCTGATTCTCCCTACTCTTATTCAGAATTCATTGATCAGTTTGTACATCCTGCTACAACCTTGTTAACAGGAGTTTCTCCCCCCAGGCTTAGTACTGAGATTAGAAAGACCCTGCAATTGTCAAAGAGTTACAAAGTTGGGGATTGGTACTTATACCAAAACCATACAGTCATCAGGATTTATGGATGTGAATTACATCCATTCAAGTTACCCAGATATGTACCAATGAGAATTTTTGCTTTAGAATACTTTAGACAGATGAATAACTCAGATGTAATCCATTTCTGCAATGTAAAGAAGAAAGCACAGTTAAGGATCAAAAGCCAGTTAGGTCCTTTCATTTGCAATTCTAGGGAAGCTGAAAGAGATGCTGAACTTATATTAGAGAAAAAATTCCAGATATCTTTCCGTTGGGTCCCTTATGACCCCTTTGGTTTCATTTGTGAAAGAAGGTTAAAAAATAAGTCATCTCCTTATATACATCACAGAATTCCTGACATAGAACAGTATGCAAATCAAGATGAATGGGTTAAAGGAACACTTGTTGAAGAGGGAAGTGGAGCTGCCAAATTGAATAGACTTATGAAAGATGCTGAGAAGAAATTTGACCTAGAAACATATGATCAAATGCAGGTACCATACATTGGCACATCTTCAGCAGCTACTCTACAACAAGCTATACAGGAAGACAGCCCATCAGTAGCAGCAGAGCCCAAGGGTAAAGGAAAAGAACCTATAGTCCAGGTCATTGAAACCCTGGTCATGGCAGAAAAATCACAGAGTTCCAAAGCACCAGAACAATCTCAGGCTTCTCAAACACCAGCAAAGCAAATCCAAGTTCCAGAGATGCAAACTCCACCGAATGTGGAAATAGGGAAAAAGAGGCCAGCTCCAGATACCACACCTTCAAAAGGAGCCCCACAAGTTTATCAAGCCAAAAAACACAAGTCTGATCCACCTCCAGATGTAGAGATTATAGATGAGGTATTTGATGATGGCAGGGAAGATAGTCAGCAAACAGGTACAGCAAGTGAAACAAATATAAGCCAGAAAGGGATACAAAAGCAACTGAGCACTGAAGTATCTTCTTTCAGACCGCCCAAGACAGATACTGGAGACATAAAGAAAACCTTCATTAATATCAAAACAAGGAATGAACCATTGAAAATGAAGGTCTACGATCAGTATATGAAGATGGCTCCTCACAATCAGCAAAGGTTGATGTCAGCATTTGATCTGTCACAAGGTAAAATGCAAATGAGTCACTTCAAAGAAAAGGTGCCAAAGCCAACTTCAGCAACAGATTACATCAGAACAAATTTTGAAGTGTTAGCAAAGGATATCCATCCCTTGGATCAGATAGAGCTTCATAGACAAACAGGGGAAATGGTTTATTCTACTCTCACCAACAAAGCCATGGCAGCTTTAACACTACAAGATTCCTTGAATAATACTACTGCAACATCGAAGATTGAAAGGGCCTCCTCACAGGCCAAGGACAATAGAATAAAGTCTCTAGAAGAGATCATCATTGGTTTGGGTCACAATCCCAAAGACACTAAAGGTATTGAGGCACTGATAAAAAAGAAAGAGGATGATATAGCTGCACTGAGAAAACAGCTGAAAATACCAGCCTCAAGGCACCCACAGACACAGGAAGTAATAAAAGGAAATTCACAAGAAGAAATGATGGAGTTGCTCTTGAATTTGACAGAGCGACTAAATGAAACAGAGAAGGAGTTGGAAAAAGCATTGCAGGAACAGGAAATTATCAAGCAGACTTCAACAACAGGTACTACGACTACAGGACAGCAAGAACAACCATCTCAGGTAAACATTTCTAATTTGAATTCTGAGGATTTAATTAAACATATGGAGAGTTTGCAGCTAAAGGTCACAGAACTCCAAGAAACAAAATTACAATTAACAAAATTGGAGGGAAAATATGACACATCCAAAAAGACAGCTGCTGACAACCTCAGGGAAATAAAAATATTGGAGAAATTGGTTGAGGCTTTGCAAAAAGATCTTTCACTGGAAAAGCCTCTGAACGAAATAAATGATATTCTTTGGGACAACATCATTAACTTAATAAGAGATATTTGGCCTTCCATCCAAGCTATTTTTGATCAGAATGAGTTAGTCAAGATAGCTCAAGAGGAAATAAATAAAACTAGACATGAATTAAGAGGCAAGCCAGAGCTGGCCCAGCAGCTCATTCAGTTTTTGAATTCCAGAACAAAACAACAGCTAGCATTGTTAGGAATTGATGACAGAACAGGTGTAGTTTTGGAAGCAAAGAGAATTTTCACCAAGATGACTTTCATGCAAAATCTAGAAAGAAAGTGTACTGATATTTTTGTCGACATCAACGTTTTCAGAGAAAAGTTTCAAGCTCTGCTGGACAGTGATTTGCCAAGTCCCATGCTCACAGAGGATCAAATAGTAGACTTAGAAACCTATGAGAAAAGAATCAAAGCTCATGCTAAAAATACAGCGATAGGTTCTACTAGCTCATCAGAACCTGCATTACCAACTGGGAAGAGTATTTATGAAAAAGTGAGGAATCTATTTCATCTGGAGCATGAATTAAAATATCTATTTCCGAACGAGCCCACTTTTTATAAACTTACTGAAGCCGATGAAACTTTAAGGAAGCTTAGAAGAACAATGATACCAGATGATCAGTGGTGGAAAGAAATGCTGGAAATTTTGTAAAAAATGTTGTCAGGATAAAAGTTTATCTTTAATATTGAGTAAATGGTAAAAAACAGAAATGCAGATGAAAGAGTATCAGATGAAAGGTCAAAGAGTATCCGTGAGAAGAAAGAGTATTCAACAAGTCAAAGGAATACGTAAAGGACAGCACAGAGCCCTATTTTGAGCACTTATCCTTAGCATGTCCATGAAGAAAGGAACAACACATCAGCCGTTATTCATTATTCTATTTACGAGACCATGTGTCTTTTGTTTGTTTGTAAATATGCTTTAAATCAGCCTGAATTATTGGCTATGATAGAGTAAGATTTTTAGGATTATTTTTGTATAAATAAGCCCTCAAAGAGAGTTTTGAAGTGTGGATTCTATTACTCTGCTATAACATTGAGGTTTTCGGAATAAAAAGCTTTTGGACAAATTTACTTGTGGCTTACTGGATGACGTTTTGAAGCACTGGACTTGTTGCAGGATTCATGTGTTGGACTTTAGTTCAATAAGTTTTCCAACCCTTGTGTTTAAATTTTATATTAGTTTATGCTATCATCATATCCGTTTCTGAATAGTTTACATAAAAGATTGAAACAGAATTTGCTTAATTGTACTCTGTTTTCAAATGTGATTATTCTTGATGTGTTCTTCTGGATTAGTTATAAGCATGAATTCTTAATTGCTCATGTTTTGCTGATTTAAACATTGTTGATTACTGTAACAAAGAATCCTTCATTTCTCTTTGCTTGTAGTCATTTCTCTTCTTTCTATTGAATATGGTGAAAGATTCTTAGTTGCCTTTCATCCCTTCAACACCATCCATCCACTTTAAATTTTAAGGATTGTTCTCTGTCTAGCTATCTTGCCCTGTAATACCATCTTGTGTTCAGAAAAGAAATCCAGTAAAGCCATCCTTAGACTCCATAGCCCAATGGACTGAAAGCCCTCAACCTTGCCCTTAGTTTGTGGATTCCACCATTTTCCCAAAAAAAACTTTGCATCTATA
>JAXQQM020077253.1:0-14374 GCA_034641835.2 Pinus albicaulis | reverse complement strand
TTCCTGTTGGGGCCCTTGTTTTTGTTTAAGTTTTGAACTTTTGGCCAAGACATTTTGAACTTTGACTCTTTTTGAGTTGCGGAATAAATACACATAGCAACCGCGACCGCGCCGCATCGACCAGGAGTTGCGGAGCTACCAAGGTGGCGCGGAAGCACTTGATAGCTGGAGATCGAACAGAGATAAGTGCAGATGAAAGAAATACAACAGAAAATAGAAAGTGGAACACGCAGACATCAGAAGAGAAGCTGGGAAAAGCCAAAGTGAAGACACAGAGAAGCTGCCAGTCGCGAGGAGCGGGTGAATAAAAGGCGATCACCCAGCTGAAGAAGGAGGTTGTTGTTGAGGGTTGAATGGATGCGAGATAAGTCGTGAGGATCAAGACCTGAGGAAGGATGCGCAGAGCAGCTGCGGAAGAATCATGCCTGTTCTTCCTATGGTTTCTTACTTTCTATGTTCTTCCTTTCTGTTCTCAAACCCATCTGTATCCGACTTGTGAGTTATCAGAGAAGAAAGCTATGTAATCACGTATTCGGCCAGAAGAATAATATAAGGAAGGATTGCTGTCTCAATACGTTGTTCATGCGTTCTAATGTGTTTACACTGATTTAAAAATTTTAAGTTGCGACTGTCTGAATACTTAATTAGTGATCTTGCATGTGTAATTTGGTATATGTAATGGATGCACTTTCTTTCTTTGGTTGCGGGTTTATTCCTTACCAGTGATCTCATCCCCTTATGCATGTAGTCGCGGCACGCCTCGGGTGAGACGAACTGCTCTCCCAGAGCAGGGTGAAAATGCCGGCGTGTTCCTAGACTACACCGGACCCCTTGTTGGCCACAACTCTTGAACCTGGGTCTTGCCCGCGAGACCTGACTTTTCGCCAACAAATGGTTCCGTTGCCGGGACTTGCATGTTCTGAGGGGATCTAGATCATGGTCTCGAGGATTTTTGAAGGAGCAATACGGCGATGGTGGGATGATCATCTTGACCAGTTCATTGCTCAACAAGCAAAGCTGACCAAGAAGAAGGAGGCGGCGATCAGGGAGCTTGTTCTTTTCTCTGACTCAGCTAGTGATACGTATGAAATTTTCTGGGGAAGGTTCCCTACGGACCTTTACAACTGGTTGCGGAGGTTACAAGCGACGGTGCCCCAAGAAGGCTTGCGGAAGATAAACCGCAGGTGGGCGCACGAAGACCTGGTAGCACTGCATCGGGTAGATATTGATCTAACCCGCGCAGTGGACTTTTGGGTGAGGACCACGTTGGAAGGATACGCTGTGGAGTTTGCCGCTGAGTGTTACCAATCCTTCTCAAAGGCCGAGGCTGTTTTTCACTCAGGGCTGAGGGGGAAGTTGTTGAAGGAGATTCCGTTGTGGATCAAAGCCCTGATGGTGGACGAAGGGTTGATTGAATTCCACAAAACGAGTATGGAAGCGTAAACCACCCGTACTGGGGGAAGGATTGAGGGGACCGATGCTGTGTAGACTGTAAGAGTGGGGAGCGGGGGATGGACGTTGAGGCCGCATGCAAGTCGCGGGAGTCACGTGCACATCGGCGGGCACAGATCGTCGATAGGTGGCGAAGAAGGGTAATGAGAGATTTGAAGAGAAGGGAAATCGAGAGGAGAAATCAGAAGGAGGCACCTCAGAAGACAAGAACCATGGGTTTGGATACCCGGACAGGAGACGGGACGGCAGCGGACATACAGTGGGTGCATGGGAGCCCAGCGACGCGAGAAAGAGAAGTAACGACTAGCGAAGATAATGGAAAGATGCAGCCCGAAGAAAGCTCCGATGACGAATGGCACAGCGTGATGCAGCAAATGTTCCAGGATATGACGGCACCCACCCCTCCAGGCAGCCCTACGTCCCGCTTTCCGCATGGCCAGGATCCCGACCTTCCCCTGGTACTTTATCAACCTTTAAGAAATATTTTTATTCAGTTACAAGCATTAAGTCAGTCATATAGTAGATCAGCGGCGTCGGTAACGCCCAGTAGCAGCAGCGTTACTAGTAGTAGTATTTTCCCTAGTGGGACCGTTACGCAACCAGGACCCGGAGGTTTTATCCTGGTTAATTCTCCGCAAGTACACATGGCTGGATCTTTCACCCAGTACCCAGAGTTCTCTGGCCGGGGAAATGACGACGTAGAACAACACTGGTATCTGTGCGAAGCCATCTGGAGGGCTCGACAGACGCCGGATGCAGGGAAGTTAATAGAATTCCAAACCACGCTCAGAGAGAGAGCTCTGCGTTGGTTCATCAAGTGGTCCGAGGTGCACCCTAACCCTGTAATTGCGGACGTGAAGCGGGATTTTGTCCGTGAATTCAAGCTCCCCCAGACAGACCAGCAGGGCCTGTCCGAGCTGTGGGAAATTAAGCAGAAGGAAGGAGAGACCACGTGGGAGTTGATGCGGCGATTCAAGGATGCGATCGGGAAACTCAGCTACCCGATCGATCCAAACCACCAGAGGGACTGGTTCATCAAGGCTCTGCTCCCCTTGACACGAACCCCTCTCACACAGCAGAAGATTGATAATCTGCAGGACGCTTTGGAGCAGGCCATGAAGATTGAAGCCATGGCGGGATACCCCCAGGAATACAGGGGGGATGGGCCCGCAAGACCCTTCTCTGATAGGGTTGCAACATCAGATCGCCAGCTTGACCGAAAAGCTCAAGGAAATTCAGCCAGCGAGACCAGCGCGACCGAATGTTTGGTGTACTCATTGCCTGGTCGAGGGACACGTCGCAACCGAATGTCCTCGGTTGCGCGGCGTAGGAGTTGGACTCTCAGTTGCAGCAATTCAGGGGGGTCCACCACCAGGGGGTGGCACGGCGATGAACCCGCAGGGAGTCTACCAGCCGCAACAGACCTTTGCGGGGTTCCCACCGCAACCGGGGTCCTCCACCACAGAGTACTGTGAGATTTGCCGGACGATGGGGCATCCTCCTCGGATGTGCCCGATATTACAGAAGTACTCCACGGTGCCGAATAATGTATACTGCGAATTCTGTGTGTCTACGACTCACAACACCGAGCAGTGCAGGGCGCTTGACGCTCTTGCGGATCGATTGGATCGTCCCTCGTACAGGGTGAACGAGGCTACAAGGGGAAGAGGTGGCGGCATGCGGGGAGGCCGAACAGGAGGACGCGGTCCGGTAAAGTGCTACAACTGTGACCAGGAGGGTCATGTGGCTCGAGAATGTCCCCTTCCGCGATGACCCTGGTGTTCCCAGTGCCGGGTCAACGCCCATGCTACAGAAGACTGTCCGGAGCTCATCAAGAAGTGGGAAGAACGGGTGAGGCAAAGGGGAGCGAATCTGATAAACTCAGAACCGCGCAGCACCGCAACCCCTGACATGCAGAACGTTGCGATAGTAACACAGGGCGGAAAGAAGACTGGAGACGATGCCCACGAGAAGGAGCCAGCGCGAGTGGTTCAGCCGGCATCCCCAAAGAAGTTGATCAGGCCCGAAGTCCAGAAGAAGTATTTTCAGGAGGCGGTTGAGGCATTCGCACAACTGCGGAACGAGGGAGGGCTGAAGGAGCCATGGCGGCCGGAATCCGGTGCGCAGAACGCCGCAGATGCTGTGGTCGAGGATTGGCTTCGGCTATTCCTCAGGATTGTTGAGAACGCTGGGCTGCGGCAGCAACTCAAGCATGCTTTAGACGGAGCGCTGCAGGGGCGCGCAGAACGCAGAGATTCGGTGGACGTTAGGCCTCAATACGTGCAACGTGTCAAGCTGAACAAGCAACGAACAGGCAAAGAATTCCGGCTTAACACGCAGGTCGCAGGATTCCAAATCAGCGACACCATGTTGGACTTGGGGTCCGACGTCAATATATTGCCACGAAAGACATGGGAGGCTCTTGGAAAGCCACGGCTCGCTTATTCCCCAATCCAACTCAGGATGGCGAACCAGTACTGTATTTTGCCAATCGGCTGACTCGAGGGTGTCGAGGTTGACGTTGCGGGGGTGAAGACATACACCGACTTTGAGGTCATTGATATCACGGGTGATAAGGATCCCTATCCTGCCTTACTTGGCATTGATTGGGATTTTGAGAATTACGCCATCATCGACCTCAAGAAGGAGCTGATGGTTTTTGAGGATGGGGAGGTAAGGGTCACTCAGCCTCTCGACCCGTATCAGGGTCCGCAATATACAGAACCGGTGGACAGTCGGGAGGATGCTCAGATGATGGACCATCTCTATCAGATGACTGCAGGGAAGCGGGCCGATTATATCAACCCGACCGCAACAGGGTCTATCAGTTGGCGGAGTGTGCAGAGCTCGGAGCTCGGATCCGAGCTTGTGTGGGAAGACTGGCAGCAAGGGGGGTATGAGACCACCACACGGAGATGTGCCTCCATCGCTCAGGTCCGGTGGGTAGGGACTGAGATCCGCGGATACCCCACATTATCAAACATGCAAGCAGTGAATACTTTTATTGCCAAGGTGGAAGACCAGGTCCCAGAGGAAAGCCGGATACCACTCTTGGATGTGGCCTTGAAGTCAACATCGGGACGATGGTGGAACAATCACCGCAACACTCTGTTGCGATGGGAGCGTGTGGCGGATGCTCTACGGGCACACTTCAAAGAGGATGAAGGGCCCTGCATTACACTTAAACATCATGGAGCTTCCAACCCGTGACAGCATTTGCGAGCGTGCGAGGAACAGTGGCGTAGCGCAAGGTATCCTGAGGAGTTGTGGGTCCACAGGTTTGTCCACTCCCTGGGTACAATTCCCCAGGCCTGGTACCTGGAGGAAGAGCGGAAACGGGGAACCCGCTCCTGGCAAGCAGTCACGGAAAAGTTCGTCCAGAGCTTCTCGTTCGAAGGGGAGACGGCGCAGGAATCTCAGGCCCTACAAGCCGTCAAGGAGGTTCTGTTTTTCCGCCATCCTGAGCCCGATGAGGGCCCGGTGGCGTCACGCTCCGGGGTCAAGCGCGAATTGGTTTGCCAACGAATTGACGGCGATCCGGAGGATGATAGTTTGGAGGACCTTAGGCATCTCTATTTTGACGAGAAGGAAGGTGAGCGCAGCATCCACGACGAGCCGACGACAGAAGGAGTCCATTTGCAGCCCCTAAAGACAAAGAAGCTGAACATTGGAACGGAGGAGAAACCTAAGCTGGCAACGGTGGGAGATTACTGGGACGAGGAGATGACAAGAGAAATTTTCAGCCTCCTCCGGGAGTATGAAGATTTATTTCCGTCATCAGTTGCGGACCTGAAGGGGATCAAGGGGGATCTGGGCGAGATGCGCATCACACTGAAACCAGGAGCCAGGCCGGTGAAGCACCGACCCTACCGGTTGAATCCACGTATCAAAGAGAAGGTCAAGATGGAGACCAACAAGATGCTGGCTGCGGGTCTCATCTTTCCAGTAGAAGAAGCTGAGTGGGTAAGTCCCATTGTCATCCAGAACAAGAAGGACAAAGCGGAAATCCGTGTCTGCATAGATTATCGGAGTTTGAATAATGCTTGTATTCACGATCTGTTTCCCACTCCCTTCAGCGACGAAGTTCTAGATCATGTCGCGGGAAACGAAGCTTATTCCTTCACTGATGGGTTTTCGGGCTACCATCAGGTGCGCATCGCCGAGGAAGACAAAGTAAAGACGACATTCACAACTGAGTGGGGATCATTCGCATACCACGTTATGCCATTTGGTCTGAAGAACGCACCGGCTGTGTTTTCCCGGATTGTCATTGCTGCTTTCCGGGAGTACATTCACAAGTTCCTGGAAGTCTATATGGACGATTGGACTGTTTACAGCCTGCTGAAGAAACACGCCTCCCTGTTGCGTGTTATGTTCGACCGGTATCGCCAGCTGCAGATTTCCTTGAACTTGAAGAAATGTATTTTTGCAATACCATTCGGCACACTCTTGGGTCACGTGGTGTGTAAGCAAGGGGTCTGCGTTGATCCTGCCAAGGTCGCGGTCATCGTCCACATGGAGGCCCCCGAGACTGTGAAGCAGTTGCGGGCACTGCTCGGGCACACAGGATACTACAGGCGGTTTATCCGCAATTATGCCAAAATCACTGCCCCTTTGGAGAAATTGTTGCAGAAGTCAGAAGCATTTGAGTGGACGGCGGAGTGCAGGAAAGCACTCGACACATTGAAGGAGAAGTTGGCGACGGCACCCATACTTGTTCATCCCGACTGGGATAAGCAGTTCCATGTGCACATTGATGCGTCCGGGATTGCACTTGGCGCTGTATTGGCTCAACCCGGGGAAACGATAGTTGACCACCCCGTATACTTCGCCAGCCGACGGTTATCGAATGCGGAGAAGAATTACACCACGACCGAGCGGGAGGCGTTGGCGATGGTGTACTCTCTTCAGAAGTTCCGCCACTACCTTCTGGGCGGCAAATTTACATTTTTCACGGACCATTCGGCATTGAAATATCTGGTCAATAAGCCGGTGTTGGAAGGAAGAATTTGTCGATGGCTTCTACTTTTTCAGGAGTTCACGTTTGAGGTGATTGTCAAGCCTGGCAGGTTGAACGTTGGTCCCGATCACTTATCCAGGCTGGAGACTGGAGAGAATGAAGGTCCGTTGGACGATCAGCTCCCGGATGCTGACCTATTCCGAGTTGAAGCAGTCCCAGACTACCTGGCTGACATTGCCACGTATCTGACCACAGGATAGTGCCCTGAGGACTACACCCCTCTTCAGAAACGCCACTTGGTTGTCCGGGCGGCCGATTATCAATCGATCGCAGGGCAGCTGTACAAACTGGGCCTGGATGAGGTGTTGCGCAGGTGTGTTCTTGACCACGAGCGGGAAGCAGTGATGTGGGAATGTCACAGCGGTGTTGCGGGAGGACATGTGGGTGCGAAACCCACCGCAAGGAAGGTGCTTCAAGCTGGCCTATGGTGGCCGACGGTGCATGCAGACTGTAAGGCCTATGTGAAACGTTGCGATGTTTTCCAGAGGACGGGAAGGCCTTCGCATAGGGATGAGCTTCCGCTACACCCAGTGCATGTGTTGCGGCCGTTTGAAAAGTGGGCTGTTGATTTCGTTGGCCCCATCGCACCAGTCGCTCGCCATTCCAAAGCCCGGTACATCATCACCGCCACGGATTACCTCACCCGGTGGGCTGAGGCAGCAGCGGTACGCGACTGCTCGGCAGAAACCGCTGCCCGGTTCATCTTTGAACACATCATCAGCCGCTTTGGCTGCCCACGGAGCTTAACCAGCGATCAGGGTACGCATTTCATTAATGCCACTGTCAAGTCACTACTGGACACATTTATGATTCAGCATCATAAAAGAAGCCCATACCACCCGCAGGCCAATGGTACGGTGGAAGCCTTCAATAAGATTCTTGAAAAGGGCTTGACTAAAATTTGCAATGCTCAGCGGGACGACTGGGACGAGCGGCTACCAGCAGCCTTATGGGCTTACCGGACCACGGTAAAACATTTGACCAACCAGACGCCTTTCTAGTTGGTGTATGGCCGGGAAGCGGTGATTCCCGCCGAGTTCGCCGTACCCAGCCTTTTGATCGCAATGTCCCTTCACTTCTCAGAAGAGGCGTCACTTAGGGAACGCCTTCAGGAGCTACAGGAGCTGGATGAGGCTCGATTTCTCGCGGAATTCCACCAAAAGGTTCAGAAGGCCAGACAAAAAGCGTGGCACGACCGCCACATCAAAACCAAAGCCTTCCAAGTTGGCGGCAAAGTTCTCTTATACGACAGCCGGTTCCAGAAGTTTCCAGGCAAGCTCCAGATGCACTGGCTGGGACCGTACTTTGTCATCGAGATCCGCGACTCAGGAGCCGTTCGGTTGGCACAACTGGACAGCACAGTTCTTCCGGGATGGGTGAATGGCGCACGCCTGAAGCCCTACCAGGAGTAGGTACTTCTCACTTGTCATTAATAACTCTCGCAACCGAGAGAACCCGTAGAGTAGCGTAGTTGAATAACTCTCCCGCAACCAGGATGAATGTAGGTAGTCTTTTTCCAATTGTCGGCACTCAGTCAAATAACCAGTTAGTTGCGGGAACATTGCCGCAACCGACTGTGGTCAGGGCGGCCAGTCCAGCGTGTCGCAGCGCCAGTCCAGCGTGTCGCCGCGCCAGTCCACCATGTCACCGCTCCAGTCCAGCGTGTCATGCACGAAGGATCCATCCTCGTGCCAGTGTCAGTCCAGGTCATATCCGTCAGTCCTTTTGTCAGTCTGTAGGATAGCTCAGATTTGGTCATAAATTCCCTTAATGGACAGTAATCATACCGTAATCATTTATCATCAGCCGCAGTTCTCTCCGCCGTCGGGTCCGCCCATCTCCCAATGACGCCGTCAGCAACTGTCAGATTACACACAGGCCTGCGATTGATCGCACGATTATCGCAGGCAAGAAAGATAGCAAGAATTAATTGCCGTTATGGAGTCTCATCAACTCCGCGCGTGCCAGCAAATGGCCCAATTTGCATGAAGGCTATCAGCAAGAGGATGTCAGACCAGTTCAATTTGGAAGTTGCAGCACCTCTGGAGCATTCGCAGTATCAGAGCACGCAGCACCCCGAAATAAGTTGCAGAAGAATCGTCCAAGTCTATCAGAGATGCGCCAAGATGCCGAGAGCTCTTCTCTCAGTTCCTGAACCAGCATTAGATAGCAGAATTCACCGAGTAGAATCGTTGGTCGGTAAGTATGACAATGCACCCTGTGTGGATGCCAACTTGTCCGACCCGGCTGAGTTTCCTCACCTCCATTGGCAGACATTCATGGAACACCATTACACGCCCGGGAGCAGCTCTAACAGTCGAATGCGGGAAGAATTATGGGGCCTACAGCAGTCGACTTTGATGAATTTGAGGAGTCTTCCCGTCTTCGGAACCACCGGACCAGTTCTGCAATGTACCCGGTTCCTCCTCAGTCGGGTGCAGAATGGGTCCCTGTGGCTTAACGAAGAAATTCCAATACATGCAGCAGACATTAATCGGCTTACAGAGCTATCTCAAACTGGTTCAGATGTCTCCTCTGCGGGCCAGACATCCTCCAAGCGCGCCCGGAAGTCGGCTGATGCGGACCTCTACACCAAGTATGGCACTCGCCGGGGTGGTAAAGGTGCCAAGATAGATTTGATAAATGTACCAGAAATCCGGTTCGCTTGCTACCTGATCGCTAGCAAGACCATGCGCCACTACACAAAGGGAGAGTGCACTCTGGACACAATTTCCATTGCAGAGCATTGCGTCCAGGGAGCCAGGTTGAATTGGAGCTCGTTTGTGTTGAAGGAACTCTTCGCGGCTTGCGAAGACAATTACAAGCGGACTACCAGTTTTATTTATGGGTACTTGATCTTAGCGTTCGCCATGTGGAAATGGCACCTTCCTCCTATCCGGGATTCGGCGGAGACGACCATAAGCCAGCCTCTGGCGATGAAATACACCCCCTGGCAGGTGTCCATGGATCCCAGCACCAAGCAGGTGAACGCAGAAGCGTTTCGGGTGTGGTATGGGATGATGACCGATGTGGTCACTCACCAGCAACGGGTGCCCCGACACCTGTTGGATGAATACAGTGAACAGGTGTGGTTTGGCGTCAGCCACAGCCACACTTTCATCCGGGCAACTTGCGTACCGCACCACACCTTTCATATGGCGCCCCTTCGCTTCCAGCTGAATGACAATGTTTTCCACAGGGAGGTCTCTGCGTGGCCGGGGGTTGTCCAGCACATCCGCGACGGGGTCATCCGCTACAATTTTGAGGGGATGAGGGCCGCACAGCAGCCTGCCGCGACCGGCGCAGGGGGATCTTCACAAGTTGCGGCGGAGACAACACCAGATGCAGCTGGGACCGCACCGGACCTGCCTGAATCGCTGGTCCCCATCGTCGAGCATTTCAACGACCAGGCACGGCGACTCAACGTGGCAACCCAGGTTGTTTCCAGTGGTGCCCCTATATTTCCTTCTTTTACTGAATTTCGTATTAATCGGTCCCGTGGTCTCTCCAACACCGCCCCCCTCACTTCCCCCATTCCCACTCACCTGTTCACTTCTGCCACCCCCCTCATCACACCAATGGGTGAACCGGGCCCCGAACCCGATTCCGCCGACCCACCTCCATCCAAGAGGGCCCGCACTACGGCCACAGATCCAGTGGTGGATCTTACGGAGGATGATCCACCAGCCACTCCGCCCACAACAACCTTGATTCCGGAGGAACCGCTGATTGATCCGGCATATTTCCTCAACCTTCATCTCCCTCGCACCTCTTTCACTCCATCTACCGCCCCCTCCACCAGCCGACCACATGCCACCTCCCCCAATCCGTCCAATTCATCAGCCACTGTGTCCGATTCTCTGATCCGGGAACTTTTCGGCGGTGACCACGGGGCGGAGGTCACCTCCAGTACTGTAGCCGTGGTACCACCTGTTGACCCCGTGGCCACATCCCGGGATCCTCTTCCAACTATATCTGTCCATCCAGCCATAGTTGGGGTTGATTCGGCCGCCCCTTCCACAGAGCAAACCACGCAGCAGGACCGGCCAGAGCCTGATATGGCCACTTCGGTGCAACAGCAGACGCCGGTCCATCCTCCCGAGACTTCAGGCCGAGCAGCGGCCATGGGCCAATCTTCGCAGGAACAGACGCCAGAGCAGGGTGCACCCAGCACAACAACTGCAGAACAACTGAGTCCAGCACAGCTGTATCTGCTCATTCAGCGGGCGGCCCTCAAGGCCGAGCAGATTCATGCCGAGCTACAGCGGCGGTGCACCGAGCAGCGGAATCAGAACACGGCGCTTACTGAACAGCGCAATCAGTTGCTGCGGGAGAAGACCAACCTCGAGGAGCAAGTCAACATTGCTATCCAAGCGATCTCCATCGTATGGCCCGCTGCACGGGCTCACCATGCTCCACTTCCCACCAGAATCGAGGAGGACACTATCGCCCTACAGGCTCATCACCTCAGGGAAGTTTTCACTATTGTTTGCAAGGAGAACCAGGAGTTACAAGTGGCGTTAGCCGCACGGCCTACCCTTCCAGATCCACCCGCCGACCATTCAGGACAGGTGACTGCCAAACAGACGCAGGCAGTCAGTATGCAAGCCACTCTTCATTCCACTGCAGCCGCAACTTCTGCCCTTCTACGCAGTTTGCAAGAGTGCTCACTCGCATTAACTGTCAAGACGCAGCCCATTGCTGCCCAGCTGCAACAGATTGCCCGGGACATTCAGGCGACCACGGACCCTGCAAGGTTGGATCAGCTCTACGCCCAGTCGGACGAGCTGGAACTTCACATGCAGCAGACTGAGGCCGAATCAGCAGCAGCCAAGCACGTCATCCGGGAGATCCGTCCGCCCCTTCGTACCCATGCTGACGCTATGCACCAGCTGGATGCCAAGGCAGAAGCCCAGCTCGCCACCCTGTTCGGGGCTGCCCCGACGCCCATTGACGAAGCCACCGCTAACCACATCTCTCAAGACGCCGACCTGCTTATGCAGGAATGGCAGCAAGCAGTGGCGACCTTCACAGAGCTGAGAGATTCAACACTCCGCCGGGTCCCGGAGTTGGGGCCCTTGTTTGGCCAACCGGATGGCGGAGTACAGCAGGAAAGGGTGGCGGAAGAAGGAACAGCAGAGCAGGGCACGGAAGCCAACGGGGGAATGGAAATAGAAACTGTTATTTGTGATTGACTCGCGGACGAGTCAAAGAATTGTGGTCGGGGCCTGTTGGGGCCCTTGTTTTTGTTTAAGTTTTAAACTTTTGGCCAAGACATTTTGAACTTTGACTCTTTTTGAGTTGCGGAATAAATACACATAGCAACCGCGACCGCGCCGCAGCGACCAGGAGTTGCGGAGCTACCAAGGTGGCGTGGAAGCATTTGATAACTGGAGATCGAACAGAGATAAGTGCAGATGAAAGAAATACAGCAGAAAATAGAAAGTGGAACACGCAGACATCAGAAGAGAAGCTGGGAAAAGCCAAAGTGAAGACACAGAGAAGCTGCCAGTCGCGAGGAGCGGGTGAATAAAAGGCGATCACCCAGCTGAAGAAGGAGGTTGTTGTTGAGGGTTGAATGGATGCGAGATAAGTCGTGAGGATCAAGACCTGAGGAAGGATGCGCAGAGCAGCTGCGGAAGAATCATGCCTGTTCTTCCTATGGTTTCTTACTTTCTATGTTCTTCCTTTCTGTTCTCAAACCCATCTGTATCCGACTTGTGAGTTATCAGAGAAGAAAGCTATGTAATCACGTATTCGGCCAGAAGAATAATATAAGGAAGGATTGCTGTCTCAATACGTTGTTCATGCGTTCTAATGTGTTTACACTGATTTAAAAATTTTAAGTTGCGACTGTCTGAATACTTAATTAGTGATCTTGCATGTGTAATTTGGTATATGTAATGGATGCACTTTCTTTCTTTGGTTGTGGGTTTATTCCTTACCAGTGATCTCATCCCCTTATGCATGTGGTCGCGGCACACCTCGGGTGAGACGCATTGCTCTCCCAGAGCAGGGTGAAAATGCCGGCGTGTTCCTAGACTACACCGGACCCCTTGTTGGCCACAACTCTTGAACCTGGGTCTTGCCCGCGAGACCTGACTTTTCGCCAACAAGTCCTTTTTAGGACAGATAAAATTTTTCAAGAGATTTGTTCCAAACTTTTTGCAAAGTGTTTTATCATTGCAAGTAATGATTAAGAAAAATACACTCTTCAAATGGGGACACATTGAAAGAGAATATTTTGACCTAATCAAGCAAGACATCATTAATGCTCCTTCTGTGATTTTTCTAATCATTTCATTTTATATACTTTTGCATCTGAAACATATTATGTTGTTCTGATAACACAAATCAATGATCAAAAGATTGAAACACCCATTTATTTCTTTAGTTCAAACCTTCAAGGTGATGAAAAAAATTATTTAGATTTGGAAAAACAAGTTTTTTCCGTTTACAAATATTTAAAGCACTTTAGACCTCTTCTCCTAGAGACACACACCAAGGTAATAGTTCCATTTTCAGCAGTATGGAAACTACTTATTCAAAAGTAACTGGCAGAAAAGAGAGCAACTTGGGTAATTTCTCCGCAGGAATATGACATTGACATAAGACTAGCCAAAATCATCAGAGGGCAAGGTCTCTGCAGATTACTATCTGGAGCATCCAACATATCCGATGATGAAGAGTCAGGTAACACTGTAAACATTGTTGAGGTAAGCCTGAATGACTCTGAATCATAGTATGTTGATCTTATTTTTTATTTAAAGAATGGATATGCTCCTACAGAACTCAATTACAAAAGAAAAAGAGCTTTAAGATTGAAAGCTAGTCAATATCATATCATAGACAATATTTTATTTAGAAAGAACTATGACTCTGTACTACTAAGATTCCTTGGGAAGTCTGAAGCACATATGGTTTTGCAGGAACTCCATGATGGACCTGCAGGTAGACATTTCGAAGGAGATACCACCGCACATAAGATCCTTCAAGCAGGATATTATTGGCCCACATTGTTTAAAGACGCTCATGCATATGTGAGAATATGTCAAGCATGCCAAAATGTTGCTGGGAGACAAATAAAACCAATCTTACCCTTGCAGCAAGTCAACATTGAGAAACATTTTGAGCAATGGAGATTGGACATCATAGGTGAGATTTTTCCTAACTCATCCAAACAGCATAAATACATTCTCATTGCAACAGATTATTTTACTAAGGGGGTGGAAGTTGTTCCACTAAAGTTAGCTAACTCTGAGGCCATTGTGGAATTTATTGATCAATTCATTATTACTAGGTTTGGCTTACCTAATGCACTTATGTTTGATAATGCATCTTATTTTTCGAGAAATAGTATGACTGACTTTGCTCTCAAAAGAGGTTTTAAACTTAAATACTATGCTAATTACTATCCCCAAGGGAATGTTTTAGAAGAATCAAAAAATAAAAATCTCATAAGAATCATAAAAAGGACTATTGATCAAAGCCAGAGAAATCGACACAAGTCTTTAACATTTGCACTATGGGAAAATAGGATTACTCAAAAGGCCTCTATAGGAACTTCTCCATTCAATCTAGTTTATGGGAAATAAGTTGTAATTCCATCAAATTTAGCTCTTCCTTCATTAGCCCTAGTTCAATTTATTGATGAAGTACCTTCTTCTTCCTTACAATTAAGAATGTCTCATATCCTTAAACTAGAAGAGGAAAGAGAAAAGGCCAAATTAACTCATGCTCGACACTAGCAGATAATAAATTCTTTTGATGCAAATTTTGGTTCCCGAAAAATATTTCAAATTGGAAACCTCATCCTTAAGTGGGACAAGGCACGTGAGGAAAAAGGTAAGCATACAAAATTCCAAATAATGTGGCTTGGACCATTTCAAATCATAGAGAAAA
>JAXQQM020082527.1:0-19117 GCA_034641835.2 Pinus albicaulis | reverse complement strand
CATTATGTCCCAGACTTCCGCCTCCTCAAAGATACTCTGCATTCTCTCCTTCCAAACATTGTAATTGGTATGCCCATCCAACCTATCCTCCACCCTCAGTCCCAAAGACATCCTGCTGTCCTAAAACTGAAAAATAGCACTGCTGTAGTAAAGGTAAAAATTCTGTTTGTGAAAAAATCAGCTTGCTGGAATTTTCTGAGTGAAAAATCAGCAGGCGGTATTTTTCTCCTTGCTGTCCCAAACTGCTCTTTCAGCACTCAAGCTCTGATACCATGTAGAAATTTCTGTTTTCCCACCCCGGTTTTCAGTTTCACCTTATTACTCCAAAATAGTTAAATGCCCTTTCCCACATCCATACATTTAACAAGTTGGAAAATAAATTTTGCTGAAAACACAAATTCTGGAAAAATTATAGAATGCTGGAAAATGCAGAAATAAATATCAGTGCACATAAAACAATCATTCACACATTTTGACACATATTTTTGGTCAACATGACCCTGGAAAAACCCCCTACAACTCTTGGGGAAAATCAGTTCGAAAGCTCCTTATTTCTGGAGAATGCTTTTTATAGTGAGAGAAATATTCAGCAAAAAAAAATCAGCAAACAAACTTTACAACTTATCTCGTTTTCTGTGCTTAACCACTGCCTCGGAAAATGTGCAAACAACAAAAACAGAAAGAAATAAATGCTGTACGTCCTCGATTTTCGTGCCCATAAATATGCAATAAATGCAGCTGTACGACCTCCTCAAAATCTGTGCAAACAACAATAAATGCTGCTGTCCAAAATCTCGATTTTCGTGCCAAAAACACAACAGAACTTCGCTGTACGGAACATCCCTCTGCTGCCTCGATTTTTGTGCCCAATCTTGCTGTACGGCCTTACTGTACGGCCTCATTTTCTAGAAAACCGTGCCCAAAAATTCTGCCTTTCACTGTGCTAACTCAGCGGTACGGTCTTGCTGAAATGCTGCCTTGGAAAGTGTGCCAAGCTGCTGCCTCCTTCTCCTCATTGCCCAGAAATCTCCCTTACTCTCTTGCTCTCCTTCTCTCAATCTGCTCATGAAAGAATGAATGATCTTTTCCTCCTTTTCCTCCTTTAACCTAACCCTAAGTGACTTTTGGGGAATTCCTAAATCCAATGGCTGAAATAGATTGAGATCTAGGGCTGAGATTAAATGCTCATTTAAATCTCACTTTCTATTTTTTAATTCACCCCACTTTAATAAAGACCCACTTAGTCATTTATTTTCAAAGTCACTTTTCCTTTCTAATTTTACATTGACTTTATTAAAGTCACTTTTAAATTAGATTTGACTTTATAGCTTTATAAAGTCACTTTAGTAACTTTATCACTTAAAGTCACTTTAAAATTAGATTTGACTTTATAAAAATTATAAAGTCACTTTAGGAGAAAAATTAAATTCTTTTGGACACTTTTCCCTAGGCCAAAGATCAAAGCCTTAGGGAACCACCTGTCCTCCGGTACCAAATTTCAACAGTAATGTTTTCATGTATTTCTATTGTGGTTGGTCTAGAGATGAAAGAGCCACATGTGCAATGTGTGAATATGTATATATAGAGATCATGTAGTCATTACAAGTGATTTGGATGTATGAATGCATTTGGTTATTTAAAGGATGTCCTTTTATTCTCCAAGGAGTTATTGTGTAATTTCTCTCTTATTGATATTAGAGTTGTGCTCCATGTTCACATTAGTGTACATGGTGTGTAGTTATGGTTTTGATGTATTAAGATAAAACAATCCATTGAGTACCAATTCTCTTGTGTTATGTTTGTAAGTTTATACTTTCAACATTTTATTTTCATTTATGATTTCACTTTTCTATCTTCAATATATATGTGCCTATGGCTTATCATTTTATATTAGAGCCTTCAATAAAGTTCTTATTTGCAACAAAGTTTTGGTTCTTTTTGGTTTGTCCTACCCACCAATAATTTTTTCATAATCAATGATTTGGTTCCTTATTTAAGTATATTTCCTCCACCATAGACACATTTCCTTTGAAAAATTGTTATTTTTGGCTTACATGCATATTGAGTATTCCCTAAATTTTTTAATCTAGGTTTTCACCTCGCACCCCTTGATTCTTCAATGTTTTATCCAAGTGCAACCATTTATCTCCTTAGTCTTCATGGAACCCCACCAAGAATCCGCTTTCGAAGAGATTCAAACCTCTCATTATTACACCATACATGAACATCTCCAAATTTTGTAAGAAATGGTATGGCCCTAACTTATGGTTTAGTCTCCTATATTCTAGTTGGATACACACATCCTCCTAAATATGGAAGTATCACGCTCTAGTTACTAGACGAGTGGGATTGGTGGTATAATCACTTAAGAGTGTTTTGATTTTTATATAGAACTCAATGGAAATTGTTTTGGTGACTCTACACCAAAAAATAAAATCTGAGAAGTATTTTTGCAGGTGCTTCACAATTGGTTCTATCCTCCTAGATACTGGAAAAAAATATTGAGTCATTGCCTTCAACTCCAATAAGGCTGTAGGCAATGTATTCAACAAAATATTTATCTCTTCACCAAGCGGAAAATCCAATTCCAAATCAATGATGCTCAATATATTCTAATTGTTTACTTCAATTGTGTTTATCATTTCTTTTAGAAATGAGTTGAATTTGTTAAGAGTCATGCTAGATACGACATTTATCTATGCCTTAGTTGTGGAACACAAGTTGGAGAAGATGTCTCTTTTTTCTATACTTGTTCATCACCTCAATCCTCCATTTTCTATTCCATCATATTGTTACCACCCTTCCTTATGTTCATCCTCCCTCTTTAGTTTTTTTCCATTCCTCTCACTCATGTAAGTGGTGTCACTATCATAAGACCTAGTGCCATTATGGTACACAATGCTGGGTGCTTCAACAATAGGTTAACAATAAATCCTTATATGTTGACCAACATTCATTCTTGATGGTGGAATAGAGAGAAATCTTGTTTCACATGTCTTCGTCACCATTCTTAAACTCCCCCATTATTTATGCTCCCTCCCCTTATCACCTAACTAGGTGAAAAATAAATGACCTTGATTTTTGGTAGAAAAAATGTGTTGCTACCTTTGCTACTAACTCTTTTAAAGTCAAAATTGTTTGGATGTGACACTCTGGTTATTTTAATTTAATTTTTGGGATTCTATATTAACAATGCCAAATATGATGCCCATTGCAATACCTAATCAATTCCTTAAACATAGAAAGACCTATGAGATCATCTCTTTGTAGTGTGCTCTCCCCTTCTCCTATTTGACAATGCTTTAGTTCACCAAATTCATCCACACAATTCTCTCTCTCTCTCTCTCTCTCTCTCTATGTGGTTTGTACCATTAAATTGGAAAATGATTTTTAGCCTCCTCCACCCATCACGCAACCCTTGTTCTATAAGTTTATTAATGTTTTTCAAATGATTGAGGGGATTCCCCGTACTTGGTCTATCCAATGTTCCGTTGACTTAAGACAGTGTGTCCCTACTTAATGCACCAACATATATGTTACTCCCCCTTTTAAGTGACCAAAGTCAAATGTTAGATTTGGGCCCTTTTGGAATCTAGCCTTTTCTAGCCCAGATCTTCTCCTTTTGGCTCCCTTGCATTCATTATCCCTTTAAAGAAAGAAGTACACGAGTGGTGTGATTTCACATATTAATGTGATCTAAATAAAATCATTGTTAAGAATCACTATCCATTGAGGTTGATTGACATTTTTCTTGACCACCTTAAGGGTGCCAAATATTTCACAAATCTGGGCTTGTCAATAGGTTATCATTAAGTTTGAAAGGATCCCAGTTTTACTTGGAAAAATACCTTCAAGATTAATTTTGGGTTAAATGAATGGTTAGTTGTGTTATTTTTCCTTACCAATGCCCTTGCTACCTTCATGCAGTTGATTAATGGTACTTTTCGTTTGCACCTTAGCCATTTTACTCTGGTGTATCCAGATGTCAATTTCATTTTCAATAGAAATTGGGATGAGAACCTACAACATGCACACTTTGTGTCAAAGCTATTTTAGACCTATAAGTTGTAGGTTAAGTGCAATAACTATGATCTTTTCTAGATCTCCATCTTCTATTCTAGTTTTGTTATTGATGAGGTTGGGAGCTATGCAAATCACAACAAAATCCATGCCTTTGTAGATTAGTTGGTGCTACTCACTACACCTACCTTAAAGGGTTTCTTGGAAGCATGTATTTTTATTGGAACTTTATCAATCATTTATCTCATAATGCACAACACCTCCATCATATAACTAGCTTTATTTTGCATGGACATAAAAATAATTATTATTTTCATAAAGTTAAGATAACACTTTGTTTTGTGCATATACTATGCAATTTAGATATGTAATAACCATGTATAAATGTTCGATTCAATTGAATTATAATCAGTCCCAATGACTTCATCGTGATCCTTTCTCATTTCCTAAGTGTTTGACTAGCCTAATTTAAGAGTTCAAACAAATTAAAAGGATTTCAACTTAAAAGTAAAAGTGAAGGTTCATACTCCAATAAGGATAGGTGACATGATGAGGAAAAGAGATGAATCTCAACATGGACAACATCACCACGTTGTGACATCGAGTTTGAGATAGATATGTGTCATTATAGGAGAAAGACACATGGGTAGAATTCTCCATGTGGTCAAGAATCCCTTTGTATGACAAGAATCTTCACACAAGTCCTTGCTTGTTTGCGAGGTGTTTAAAATTGTCAACTTTCATATTGGGCCCAATGCCTCCATTAGGTCCCTTTCCCACTTTCTTAGTGTTTGGTGCAACTGATCCCTACATTTTTCTTGCTTGACTTAGTTGGGACCTATTCTCACTTTCAAATGTTTTCCTAGCATGATTCCAACATTCGAAGAAAAATGAAAGGGTTTAAACTTCCAAAGGGAAAACAAAGGACCTGTTTTAGAGGGACAAGCGACATGATGAGAAGAAGACACATGGACCAAAAATATCCATGTGGGAAACATCAATGCTTGCCTCTTGAAGTTTGAGAGAGACATGTGTCACTATATTGAGGTGACATAGGGACAATAGTATTCACATACACATGAATATCCATGTAATAAAAGAATTTTTATGGGTTCCTTCGCACATTTTTTGAGGTGTTTATGGTGTTAAATTTTTAGATTTGGCCTGATGCCTCCATTGGGTCTGTTGTTCACTGTTTGAACCATTCACCATGGACGATTTCAATATTGTATCCAGCACCTCCATAAGGCACCTTGCTCACTATTTGAAGTATTACACGTACTTCATTTCATATTTCAAACACATAAAAAGGAGTTTAGTTACATAGGCAAGTGAACACCATACTTTAGAGGGACAAGTGGTCCTATGAAAAGAAAACACGTGCAACATCCCAATTTTTTATCCTTGGGATGGAAATGTATAATTTTAAATATTATAATTCCATAAGAGAGGGAGATGAAAGGGGAAAATCCACAATGCTATAATTTTATGTCACTTTCTTAAATTAATTTCCATTACCATGTAACCCCATTTGACTTATTGAAGGAAATCATTGAATGCATGTGTAAAGTTGATAAAAGAGCCATAAAAGTTAGTTATTTAAACATGGTGGTGATACAAATTAGATAATTATATTATTTTTCATCAATATTAATGCTTTTAGAATGGAAAAAGTGGAGGAATAAACTCAAGACCATTTTTATTAGCAAGACCAAGTTTTGCAATTGGAGTATGGAACCTTTTAGGAGTAGTTTTAGGCATTAAATGAAACTTTCTAGGAGTAAAGCATTTGTACTTAAGCACATCACCTTTTGTGCTACTCTACATATATACATTTCTAATAATTCAAGCATTGCCTCAATTAGAGTCTGTATGCAAAAGTTATGCCACTTAGAAGTTGATCTTCTTGTTTTGGCCACCATAATTCAAGAGAATGCCACTTCAGCCCTGTTGTTCATGGAGAAGGGGCTAGCCATGTGATCACGATGAAGAACTCTCTAAAATATTCAAACCTAACCAATAGTAGGCTATCGAGTTGTGTTATAATTAGGCCACTAGGAGGAAAGGGGTTCCATTCTATTCAAGTGCATTTTGTTACATAGATGAGCAAAGTAGTTGGCAATGGATAGGGAGAGAGAAAATAGAGAGTGCTTGTGCACTATAGTAACTCATGGGCCAAAAGCCTCACTTCTTTGTACTTGAATCCATTTTCCATTCAGAGAAAGAGAGTAGAGTAGCCTCAAATTCCAACTGGGTTTTCTTCCGAAATAGTTTCTCATGTTATATCTTGTGTTAGTTTGTGGTTTGTGAGTTTTATTTTTCTATTCTATATTTTTTGCATAATCATATTGTGCATACATACACAATAAGAAATAATTAATATATTGAGAAATTTAAGAAGAAATAAGCCCTCAGTGTAGATTTTTGTATTTTCTACTATATTTTAGTCGATATGTTGTGACAAATTTTCTAGTGGAATATCCATGATAGTTTACGAATCATTTTCGTACCAACACAAGTTTCTTTGGGTATCTTGTGGGAGTTGTAGGGAATTGAGATATGTTAATTTGAAAGTAAAAAATCCCCAGCCATGGCGAATGAATCTATCAATAACACTCAAGATCCTCTCAAATTATGATGGTCGAAACATGAATGTCAAATTTTTAGTCGCATAAATTTTGCATTTGGACTCCATTAAGGAAATTCTTGCGTTGTTGGGAACTTCTCTGTGTGTATAATAAAAAAAAATGTTCTGCAATAATGTGACCATTTTTTACCCCCAAAAAATGTTGTTTGATGCATCAAAATACTCTTGGAAGGTTTCAAACCTCAATTTTCCAAACTGGGTCCCATAGGTAAAGATGGTCATGTGAGCCGATTCCTCTACTTTTCCCACTCTAAAAGCATATATATGGATGAAGAACAATATAATGGTTCAATATGGATCACACTTCCCCATTTTAGGAGGCTTTTGGTACCCAAAATATTCTATTGAATGAGGTGAGGGAATTTTTCCTCCACCTTCTCTTGGGTGTACCATTTTTCCTTTCTTGGAAACTGTTATTTCAACCCATTCTGGCAAAGGTCATGCTGCCATGTCTTGTAGTTATGAACCTCTTCTACAAAAATGTATCCTTTATCAACTTTTCCCAAGTGTAACATCCCTTTTTGTTACCTTGATGTAAATATTATTATATGAACTAATAATATAAATTGATGTGAACTAAAATGATGAATGGATTGTGAAGAGGACATGGATTCATAGTCTGTGGAGGAGAAGCTGCTTGGGAATTGCTTTGGGGAATATCTGAGCTCATAATTCTTCATTTACTTGCCACCCGAATCCTTGATTAAATTAAAATAAAAAATGTGCAGGCAGTAAATATGGCATATGGGCACTTGAGAAAATGACGAGCTAGTCCTGCTCGTGGGGGACGATTCGACTCTGGTCAACACACAAACAAGAAAATAAGAGGAGAAAATGGGAAAGGTGTTGAAATTGGCAACATGAAGGGATTCAAATTTATTTTTCCCTTAATTAAATTATAAGGAAATTGTAATTCCACATCACATGAAAACTTGTACGAGTTAAATGATTCAGGAAGACTTAGTTAGCTTAGTCAATTCGAGTTAGGGGTCAAACTGGAAACATATAGAGTTCACTCTAAGTTTTAGGGGGTTTAGTTGATGAGCACCATCATTAGGTACATTTTAAGGGGTTAATAGTCACCTTTTTAGCCTAATTATTATCTCTTTCTTACATTTAATTTCATTATGGTCATATGTTGCTTAGTGTAGATGGTGTATTAAGGGTTTTCATGCTTCGAAGGCCTAATGTGGTTGAAATGTAGGAAAACCACGAGAATATGCCATTTTTGAGGAATATTGCACAATCAAGGCTCAGAGTAGACAACAAGGAGTGATTGTAGGAGGATTGACCACCTCCTTAACTCCTAAAGGCAACCACTATATCCTCAAGATTCTCCTCCAACAACTCAAAATCATAGGAAATCAAGCAAGTGGAAGATCAAGGGGAGAGCAAGAGCTCACTAGGATTGATTTTTGGATGTTGCTAGAGCACTCTTAGCTCTTGTAATAGATATTTACGACTTTCATATGTTACATACAAGACTAGTTATGAAATAAAATGAGTATTTGGTTTTTTCTCCACTGAGTTAGTTTCAGGGAGCTGAGCTTGTGGGTAAGGGCCAAATCCATTGGCCTCAGTCTCTCTTATGTACTTGTGTTTCCATTTCAGGTTGTAGTAGTTAATATTTTTTTATTTCATGCTGTAGTAGTTAATCCCTTTCCATTTCATGTTCAATAACATATAAAATCTCAAAAATGTGTGTCAAAGCTTCCCTCTCTCACCTCTTCCATTGGAGCTTGAGAGGGCAGATCTTCACCACATACCCAAAATTGCTTTTAGTTTATGATTTCTTGGAAAATTTAGATAGGTTACTTTGATTATCATGGACATGTTGTATATGTAGAGGTAGATTTATGTTTCAAGTGCATAGGTAGGTTTATTTAAATTCAACTTATATTTTCCACCATTTTCATGATAGATTTGTCAATGATGAATGAATGAACATGTAGTTTTCTTGCAGGTTTGAATAGATCAGCAAAGGAGGACTTACCCAACACCATTAGATTTATTCTCCACCCTTTATCAACCAACTTCCATCCAAGTCACATTCAACCCTGTTTTTGGAAATCTCCACTACATCACCAAGATCCAACTTGGGGGTGCAAGATGAGCTTTGTCAAGAATTATGAGCTTGACCAGGGGGTTGGCTACCCTTTATCCTATAGTAGCGCTAACCACACAATCCTTCAGCCCAAAACCTCTCTTTCAACTCATCTAATCCTAGCATATCTTGCAATACACTTTCAGATTTGAAACCTTGAGTCAGGGACCTTCTTAGGTCACCTAAGCGCCTTCTTCTCTTGCTGCTAAAAAGAGTCATTTATAAGTATAATTAACTCATTGATAGATGCATTGTTAAGCACAATAGATAAGCATAAACTAAATAGAATTAAATCAGTCATTTGGTTTAGTATGTGTGCCTAGTTCAATTTCCCTTTTTTTCAATTTTAATTCAAAAATTTAAATTATGAATTCCACTTAGTTTAATTTACTTTATTGCATTAGCCTAGATGTGGATTTCTCTTTCTTGCAGATATCTAGATGAGTCATGATATAGTGTAGTTTCTTTCCATTTGATAGAGCAATGGTAATGATGTATTTCCAGTCTTATATTTCATTCAGAAGTGTGACAAACTTCCTTTCCTAGAATTAACCCTAGCAGTAACACCTCATTGTAGAACTAAGAAGAGGATGCCATGAGTAGAACTCATTTTGATGTTCATATAACATTGTCACCTCCAAGTTTGTACGAACCTCGGGTTGATAAAGTAAAGTTGAGTAGCCTCTGGGAGTTGTAGCATTATTTTAAAAAATGTAGTGCTGCCCTAGAAGCGTAGCGCCAATACCCAAAAACATCATGCTACTTCAGAAACGTCGTGCTGCTTCTTCGAACACGCCACAGAGCCTCCAGAAGCATAGCACATAGGATTTTCTTGCAATTTTTTCCAGTTTTCTTCCACCTTTGGAAATGGTAGGGTACTCTGAAGGTGAGAGATCCACTTTATCAAGAAAGAGAAGATAAAATGAGTGAAATAAATCACTTTTTCCCTTTTTATAACATCAATAAGACACCTTTTTTTTCCATTTAGTGAAAACATGACCTTTTTGAAGAACACTTTTCTTTTTGAATATTTTGACAATGCAACAAGATTTTGAAAGAAGACAAGTTGTATTTTTTTTTTATTCACCTACCTAAGATAACTCCCCTTTAAAGATAACTTTGTATGATGGAAGTGATTGACCCTTCTCCTTTCATTCTTTATGACAAATTTTGGATTTTTATGGTGGCAAAATGAAAGACACCTAGACACTGACCTAGGTGAAAACATGGAGAATTGACCTGAAAATCTAGATGAAAATGAAGTAAATGACCCATGAAATGAAAATAACCATGAATAAACTGGAGGGAGTAGATTTTGAATACCTAGACATATCCAGTGATCAAAATTTTATTTGAAAAATGACTTTGGAAATGTAAAATTTTGACCTAGATTCACTACTAGACAAATTTGAAAGAGTACATATTGATCACTGAATATTGGACACTAACACATATTACGCATTTAGTGATGATGATGCTCTTGATATTGATGGGTTAGAAGATGATAATAAATATATTGAGATTGATCTTTTAGATAGAATCGATGTAATCCTTTTGGAGAAGAAATCAGGATAAATGTTGGAGAAAAGGAGAGACCAGGTGAATATCAAACTCATTTTATCACAACATTGGTTGTAATACAAAGGCCCTCACTCAGAAATATATATTTGAGGAAATTGCTTCAAATTCTTGAAGAAAGAGAACAAAATTTCAAGGAAGAAATTTCTAATTTAAAAGCTCAGTTGGAAGAAGGAAGGGAAATTGAAGAAGGAAGGAAAATTGAAGACACATTGAGGAATTCGTATAAGGAAAAGTAATATCAGTGTTAAATATTGAAAGCTTAAGAAATATCTGCAAGAGAAGAATGAGAAAGGATCATTTATAGTTCTCACGCAACTGCAAGCAAATCATAAAATATTGGAGTAGCAATGTGGAAAAGGAAACTCATCAACAAGATCAATATCTAGGAAATAAGAAAAATAATGGGCAAAGAAAGGTACATTCATAAAGAAAATATATTGCTCCCATAATGAGAAATTTGAAGTGTTTAAGTTGTGAAAATTTAGACATATAGTAGCAAATTGTAGAATAAAAGAGACCAAGTCTTCTCAAGAAAAGGAGCAGCCAAAAGAGAAGCATCCTAAAGCAATAAAGCAAGGAGGATTGTCCTCATCATGAAGATTATCAATAATCAAGTAAAATAGTCATTTTTATGGTTACTATTTCTCATGCAATGATTTTGGTAACAGGGATATTGACTGCAAGGCATATTAAAGTAGTATAAAACATATTAACATAAGATGTGGGACTATTCCTTTATTCCTTGGTCATATAAAATTTTATGTGTGTGATAATATTGGCCATAAGGCGAAATATTGCAAGTTTCCCATGTGTTGTAGACAATCTAGTCAAAGAGAGAAGATAATGTAAGACCATCCACATGAGAAGAAAGGACCAACAGATTGTTGGAATTGTGTTCATTGTGGAGGAGATAGTTATGCACTTATTGCTTCATATTCATTAGCTCTATATTGTTGAGAAATGGTTTGTTGTTCCTGCCACATATTGCTAGTAGGATGAGCTAGTATGCTTGCAATGCAAAGTTAGTATGGTGCTAGTAATCATATTTCTAGATCACATTTATACCATGTATTGTCATCCATGTAAGGTTGTTATCGTGATTAGATGATGGTGTGTTGGAGTTGACACATATGGAATGTTCATATTGTTACTCATGTCCTACATATCTAGATGTATGATGCATGATGCAGTTGTAAAACATTTTACTCATGGGGCATGATGGTTTTCGGCCCCTAGTATTTTGTAGATCTGGTCAGGGAACTACGGTTATGTTCTAATCCAAGGTTAATGGATTGGGGTTTATGTATGCTTCGCCATGTATATATATGTGTTGTAACACTAAAAGGAATATAATGAAAAATCAAGCTGGTCGTCCCGATTTGGGATCCAGGGGAAAATCTCTTTGTATATCTGTTTTATGTTTTATGCTCTCGCTATTGTTTATTTTCTGTTTTTTAAGATTCGTTTGCAGATAATTTCTGCACAGGGTTAAAACCTACAAATATCTATGGAAAATCCCCCTCGAGGGGAAAATCCAATCAATAATTCTTCCTTCAATAGTAATGTTTGAGACTCTAGACCTTGACCCGAAATTTCTCCACCCCAAGTCAACCTTCCTTGTGATCCTCCCTGAATCTGGCAGTAGTAGCACTATGATGACCTGTAACTTCGAACTCGCTTCTTGAGACTTTGATCTTGAGAGGTAGCTACTTTGATATAGCTTCAACTACTTCGATTTAGGCCCAATACAACTTCTCCAAGCAACAACATCCAATAGGATCAACTTCAACTTCTCCTTCACTTATCAGCAGCAAGCTGGCAACAACTGTAGCAAAAAAATTTAAGAACTTCTATCTCCCAAAATATAGATTGAAATGCAGAGAGAGTAGTGCCAAAATTTTGATTTTCTTCAACTCTATAAGTGTGCCAAAAACTGAACCCAGAAGTCCTTCTCCAAAATTTTGCAATTTCTCCTTGTTGCAGCTTCCAAATCGATTTTTAATGTTGCACATTGATGTCTCAAAGTGAGTTTGATTCTAGTGTCTATATAGGCTTCTAATGGGTTAAAATTACTGTATTTGAGGCCGACCAGATCGTCTTAAGGCCGACTTGGTTTGGAGGCTTCATAAATCATATTTTACTCAATACATGACCTATTTGCATGATTCAAACACCCAATATGGATCAATTTAAATCTGAAATAATCCTGTAGACTCAGAATAGAACCCAGAAGTCCACAATTGGGAATTGGACCCCAAAGAAATATGACCCAATCATGAAACCCATGCTTTAATAAGTCATTTAATAATAATATAAAATTCTTTTGTTTATTATTTTGACAAGTACAATATGTATTGACTCAAGTACAATTTTTGAAGACCAAACCTAGTTACATTCTTCAACACTCTCTCTTAAATAGGGAGGTATTCATAACTCAATAGTGCTAGGTAGATCTAAACTATATGAACTATGAAAAATCTTTAGACACTTAAATGTCATCGACTAGATTCCTGACCAGGGAACTCTATCCATTGGTCACTCAACAGTTTAGGCACCACAATGCCATGGAATAGATTCCTGACCAAGGAAATATATCCAAGTGGGACTAATATGTGCTAAAGCTTTCAATCTCTATAGGTACCATTAGGATTAATTAATAACCATCAACCCAGGGAACTAGGTGCACATCCACCCAATGCCACCCTCCCAACCAAACATCAACACAAAGTGTCGACCATATGTCTTTCCAGGCAATGCCTCACTCACAAAGCCTCAACACTATTTTTAGGCAATGTTTCAACTCACGAAGCCTCAGGAAATTATTCACTCACAAAGCCTCAATACAATATTGTCAGGCAATGCTTCACTTACAAAGCCTTAATACACCTTGATGCAACAGATCAAGGATAAACGATCTCTCCTAATAAAAATGATTGGTAACCAACATGCTATCAAGTCCTTCGAGATATTCACCTGTGCAAACAAAAACCCCAATCATCAATAATTTCAAATGCATAATAAAAAAAAATACGAGGTTTCGATGTTGCCCTTAATTCCAGCAGGACTCTCAATACAATATTTCAAGAGAACATTCCTCTTCCTACTTTCCATGTGGCAACACATATTCCCATAATATATTCTCCAACCATGACTATGATTCTTACTTATGGAATTCACTAAGACTTACATATGTTAGTACTAGTATAGTGCATCATACATGAAGTAGATAGCCATAAACATTTCTTCTTTTATCAAGGCTCCCTCTTAACTAGGGAGATCAAATTTAATCCACGATTCCTCTTAATTTAGGGAGACTTAACTTATTATTTAATTGTTGGAGAATATTTCATGACTTCCATCCTTTTCATTATACTTATTAGCTTCTCATCTTCATGATGTACCTGCACAACTTTAGATAGAAAGTACAACCAAAACTATAGAAGCATAAAGTTAGCCATATCAGAATCACAAAAGCATTTTCAAATTTATACATATCAGATACCCAAATAAGAGAGATATACTCTTCAACATTTTACTAGGGACTTTTATCATAAACCATAGACTGTTTCACAATATCTTTCATTCTATCTATGGTTTCAATGTTTCTTTCAAAGATATAATGTACCTTGATACAACATTTAGTAAACCCTAGAACTAATATAGATCTACAAGATATCTAACAACCTTTAGAATTCATATGTTAGACTTTCCACGAGGGACACAAATCCTAGATTTTATATAAAGGAGTCAACCAAGATTAACCACAACTCAGAAATTTTCATGATCAACTTTCACTAGAGTTAGTTGCATACCCTAGATTTAAAATCATTTACCAAAATATAACATGAAGAGCTTCTAATAGGGTTTAATGTAAATCCTAGAATTCAATAAACAAATCATAAGTAACTTACACTAAGATTCTACGTAAACCCTAGATTTTATAAATTCTCATCACACATTATATAGATCCAACTAAACACATGTAATAGAGAATTTAATCATCACTAGGATTTATTTATAGACCCTAGACTTTTCAATCATCATCTTAGATCTTTCTTTGACTAAGGTTTGTTTCCAAACCCTAGATTCTTAGGACCATTAGAAAATAGGTCAACACACATATCTTGAAGATCATCATTATAAGAACATCATATGTTAGTCAAAATTAATACATTAGACATATATTGTCCTAGACTAGGCTAGGGATTCAATCAAGAGAACATATACCTAGGATTTCCTATGAATTTTCATAACAGGTTTTTTATTTGTAGACCTAACCAAAACTTTGGGTTTTGGTTCATTGTCAAAGAAAACCATTATTATATCAAAGGTTCATGATTTTGAACAACATAATTTCAACTCAAGAAAGTCTAGATCTTCCATGATCATATCAAAATACCAAACTTGAAATTATTAATACATTAATAAAAATAGAAATTTATTTATAAATATCCCTAATTAGGTTTAGGGTTTCACACATTATCAACATACCCTTAGGTTAGGTTTTATCTAGATAACCTCCTTAAGGTTCTATTTATACAAGAAATAAGAGGTGTATAAGGTGGGTAGATTCATCAGGTGATGAATCATCCCAAACAAGAATCCTTTTAGGATTCAGTAGAGCTAGACATAGCAATAGTTAGTAACATAGGAATGGAAATTTCAAAGAGAGTATCAAGATTACATATTTTCAATAAATACCTTTGATTCTTTGATAAAAATTTTGACTTGTGTGGCCTCCTTATTTTATCCTTGAAGCCTTCTCCATGATCGTTGAACATTCAGCAGATTGATTCCTAGACAAGGAATAGAGGTAGACAAGTGATTAGTATTTAATATAATCAAAACCTTAAATAAGCACATGATTACAAATAGAGGGAATGCAATAATTATCTTGAGGAGCTGTTGTGAGATCCATCCCAAGATTGAGGGAAAACATAAAACTTATAAAACAAATAAATACATATCCAAGAAGATGTTAAACATATACTACATAAGTTATACAAATGAAACATAAGATGGAAGGGGATTAGTAGTGCAAGTCCCTTAGTTCTTCTTCAATATTTGCTTTCTTGGGGGATGATGTTTCTTCAGAAATGTTTCATGATCTCTATCTCTTTTCTTGCTCCTAGGGTTGTCAAGACAATTACTCCTATAGTGTCCAATCTTGTGACAATGATATCACTCGATCTTGGACATGTCAACCTTATTATTTGGTGCCTTCATCTTGAATCGTCCTTTATGATGAAAAACATAAGAATTTTATACTTATTCATTGTTGGTTACCATGGGGACTCTTTATGCTTCTTGATTGCATGCTATCCATATCTCTTCAAAGGTGGGTGATTCTTTCCAGTTGTTGAGAGATGAAGCAAAGGAACCCCAAGAAGATGGCAGTCCCAAAATGTTTGTAATCAATAGTTCTTTATTTGGTACTATTTCATCAATGGAAGGAATCTCATCCCTTATTTTTGCTATCCTCACAAAGAGAGAGGAAACAATATGCTCCTTTGTCAACTTAGTAGTTCTTAGTTCATTCTTTAGGCTTACCACTTTTCCAATGTTTTTTGAAGGTGAATAGTTTTGACAAATCCTCATACATTTTCTGAGCATGATAAATATTTTCTATGAAGGGGAAAATATTTCCTTTATGATTTCAACCAACAAGGGCATAACTACTAGTTCCAATTATCTGTACTTCACCTTATCAGCATCACTTGATTCTTTTGTAGGTCTTTTAACTTTTCCTTTGACTAGATCTAAGACCTTGTACTTTTCAAGGATGATGTCAATCCTTTTCTTATAAGACCTATAATTTGTAGCTCCTTCAAGCTTGTTCTCTCCCTTTATAGTGTTAGAAATCTTTGAAGATAGTGGAGACTCCTTTCCTTTAGTGAATTTCTTATGACTTCCTTGATCAATTCCTTGAGACTGCCTTTTTCCTTCTTTGTTCACCAAAGCTCTAATACCATGTTAGAGAATTAGAAAGGCAGAAAGATCCTATTTTTCTTGATTATTTACTTGTGATCTTCTTTATTTATTGTTATGTTCTTCTTATCTTTCTTCTTATTAGTTCATCAAGAAAATATCAAAGCAAGTACACATAGATCAAGGACACTAGATGTAGGCCAAAAACTAGGTAAAAACCCCACTCGAGGGGAAAACCCAGTCAATAATTCTTCCTTAAATAGTAATTCTTGAGACTCTAGACCTTGATTCGGACTTCCTACACTCCAAGTCAAACTTCCTTATGATCCTTCTTGAATCCGGCAGCAGTAGTAGCAATATCAACACTATTATGACCTGGAACTTCGAAATTTCTTATTGAGACTTCGATCTTGAGGTAGAGACTTCAATGTAGCTTCAAAGACTCAGATTTAGGCCCAATACAACTTATACAAGCAACAAAATCCAACCTAATAAACTTCAACTTCTCCTTCACTTAGCAACAACAACTTGGCAACAACTGGTGCAACAACTGTAGTAACAAAACTTTGAGAACTTCGATCTCTCAAACTATAGCTAGAAATGGAGAGATAGTAGTGCAAAAATTTTGATTTTTTTCAACTCTATAAATATGCAAAAACTGAACCAGGAAAGTCATTTTCCAAAATTTTGTAATTTCTCCTTATTGCAGCTTCCAGATCAAATTTCTGTGTTGCAGATTGATGTCTCCAAGTGAGTTTGATTCCACTGTATATATAGGATTTTGATGGGTTCAAATTACTGGATTTGAGGTTGACCAGATCATCTTAAGGTCGAATTGGTGTGTAGGCTTCATAAATCAAATTTTACTCAATACTTATATTTGCCTGATTCAAAAGCCTAATATGGATCACTTTAAATATTCAATAATCCTATAGACTCAGAATAAAACCTAGAAGTCCACAATTGGGACTTTGACCTAAAATAAATTTGACCCAAGCATGAAACCCATGCTTTATTAAGTCATTTAATAATAATATAAAATTATTTTCTTTATTCTTTTGACAAGTACAATAAGTATTGAATCAAGTACAATTTATGAAGACCCAACCTAGTTACCATCTTCAACAGTATCTCCATACAATGGTTGTTGGGTGAGGCTTAGTGGGAATGGTGGCTTCCAGCTGGTGCTGGCCTACAAAGTCATGTGAGTAGAGAATTCCTAGCTGGTGATGGACAAAAATACTATTCAAAGGGGTAGAGGCTCCTAGATAGTTGTGGCCAACTGAAATATGTAAATGAATTTATTTATATAATAATAAGACAATGAGAAGCAACAAAGTAGCAACATGTGTTTTTTCTCCCCTTGAGGGTTTCCACCAGAAATCATTGGTGTCTCATGCATTCAATGTTTTTATGGTTTTGTGTTTATGTTTGATTCTATTATCTCTCCTTATGTGTTTCAGGTTGCAATTGGTTAGAGGATTAATCAATTGGTGAAAACTTTAAAAGTGTCATCACTACTAATTCACCCCCCGCTCTTAGTAGTGATCTACATTTATAACAATTATTATGTTAATTTCCTTGATGATGCAACCCAAAAAATTTGGATTTATTACATTATAAATGAATATGGTGTCTTTTGATACTTCTAAGAACTGCAAAGCTTTGGTTGAGAGTGAGACAAGAAATAGGCTGAAGTGTCTCAAATCAAATAATGGAGGTGAGCATTGCATTGAGTTTGATTGTTACTTTTCATACTATGGGATTCTGTTGATGATACTGGATACCACCAACATACAGGGGATATCCATGATGTGAGGTCCCAATTAGACTTCACATAGTTTGGTGTAGGAGTCCCATCCAACTAAATAGTCCAACTACCATTACAAAGGTTTTAGAGGTGTGCCTTGGTAAAAATATATACATAAGAGATAAAAAACACATATATAATGAAGAAGGAATCATAATGGCATGACGCCCTCAATATGAATCATAAAGGTGACATAGAAACTCTATAAATCACTCTCCCAATCTATTGATCTCCAAAAACTAGCCTCACCCTCTAATATGGCCCAGTATAAATAGGAAGAAGAGGACTCCCAGGAGGATGAATGTAGGTGCTTAGGACCAAGTGTTGCCAGGATTAATCCCTCTTGCAGACAAGAGCGATCTCCCTAGTACTCCAACAAGTAAATAGAAACAAATATCCATTCAATATCTCTTTCTCTAGATTATCTGTACTTTAGATTATTACAATCATGAAATTAAGAGGACATGCTCCCAACATTCAACCGAGACTTTCGATGTAACCTTTTGCCTTTCGCTCCAAAGCATATCCTCAATGCTGAGAAGAACCTGCAATCACAAACAACACAAAATATCAAAGCATTTGCAATATATAATAATCATAAATACTAATCCAACTTAGTGATAAAGGAATCTAAGTATTGACATCATTTCCACACATTCAGAAACAAGACAATGAGAAAAAGAGATCCATATGTATTATTATAAATTAGAAAGATAAATCTTACAAACAGATGCCTTGATGTTGTACAAATTTCTCCCATGTGTCTGAGCAATCGTTTTCCTTCAGTCTGATAAGCCTTCCTCTCTAGAATGACCAACATGAAGTCATGGGCATAAAGGTGTAATATTCAATGTGTCAACAACGACTTACTAGCATAGAAACTATGAACTCTATGAACTCTCTCTAGATTTGAATCTATACAAATCAATATCTATTCACGTTGGTATCTACTCTTCAACCTGAAACTTCAGCTCAATTTATAGATAGATTGAGGTAGTTTCAGATCCATTAAGAGAGGGATGGGTTC
>JAXQQM020088720.1:0-32271 GCA_034641835.2 Pinus albicaulis | reverse complement strand
ATGGAGTCATTGCATGGGTTCCACACACTTGCAATATTATACGGTGACAAAATCATTATCTATATGTTTTTGATTGTTACTAGCACATAAAAATTCTCTTGGGAAAGGTTCTTGTCGATTCAAGAGAGGTAGAAGATAACCTCCTACATACGTCATGGGAATTAAAGCTCCTCATGATGGATGCGCAGGCTGCTTGACACCCTTAGAGATTAGGTTTCCAACAAAATCTTTAGTGCCTCCTAGCAGTAAAGGATTAGACTATCTCATAAATTTTGATATATTCATGTCCTGATGATTTTGTTGTCTACTTTTCTCTTTTGCATGCTAATCACTTTAGGGACACAGGTTTCATCCATCGTGATATCTAGTTTTAGTTATGGTCTTCCACTATAACATTTACATTTTCCACCTTAAAGATTTTATTCTTTGTTATATATTGTATTTTTTGTTTACCCTCGATGGAACAACATGTCTAATCAAACTCTACGTATATTGGTTATGATTTTAGAGTGTCACTGATTTTTACAAATGCTAAATACTATTCCCCTCCTTGTGATTTAATTTCCCTTGTAACCAAAAAAAAAACATCTCTAAAATTATATAAATTTATGTGATATCAATAAAATTATCAAAGTTACAAAAAATAAGCAAATAAATTACAAAACTTACAAAAAAAAAAATTAATTAAAAAAAAAATTAAGCATTATAGATGAATAACTTTTAAGTCATTCAGCGATATCTCAAAACTTCACTTAAAAATGATGGTTCAAAGGTTGGGATTCATTTTTTTGAAATGTTTTGGAACTTTACTCTAATCCATAAGAAAAAAAATGAAAAATTAAAAAAAATTATGAAGTCTATAATATCAAAATGAATTAGTCAAAATCCTTCAATTAAAAAAAATTAAGTCTATAATATCAAAATGAATTAGTCAATCCAACCCCACCGAAGCTTTTAATTTCTAAATAGTGATGGGGAAATTTTGAGAAAATTCTAGAACACCACTTATGACTCATGAATGATGACGTCTTTCACGTTATTCTCACACGTTAAAGAGAAACTAGTCAATACATGCAGTCGTCAATTCTCTGAAAGAACATTTTGGGCAACGATACAAGTCAATACACATAGTCAACAAGTCTCGGAGTTATATAGCACTTCAGTCGACAATTTTCTGAAGGAACACTTCTAGAAAAAACACAAGTCAATAAACGCAGTCAACAAGTGTCGAAGTTATATAGCACTTCAGTGGACAATTCTCTGAAAGAACTCTTCGAGAAAAAACACAAGTCAATACACATAGTCAACAAGTCTCGGAATTATATAGCACTTCAGTGGACAATTCTCTAAAAGAACACTTTGGGAAATGCACAAGTCAATACACGCAGTCAACAAGTCTTGGAGTTATATAGCACGGCAGTCGACAATTCTCTGAAAGAACACTTCGGGCAACCATACAAGTCAATACACGTATAAGTCAACAAGTCTCAGAGTTATATAGCACTGCAGTCGACAATTCTTTGAAAGAACACTTCGGGAAACGAACAAGTCAATAGACGCAGTCAACAAGTCTCGGAGTTACATAGCACTTCATGATAACTTCGAATAATAAGCTTTCCCATCTAGAGCTAGAACTACGCAACACTACTTAAAATTTGTGGAACGATGGCCAAAATTTGTTACGGCAAATGGGGCTATTGGATACCGCCTGCAGTTGGCGTGCTGTTCAGTTTATTGGCTCTTACTACTGCTCAACCACCAGGTATGTCATGGAACATTCGAATTTCAACAAAGACTCATGAGTGCGTTATTAATTTTGAGTGTTTACCTTTTGTGTACTGTATTAAAATCCCCATTTGATATATGCAGGTTCTATAGTAGCTATCAATCTTTTCTTTTCAATATTTGCTTGACAAAATATTGTTTTATTAATTATTTTGTGGTGATGTGCAGGATTTCTGAGTGTCAGATGTGGAGGAAAAACAAATTACACTGACGAAAACAATATCAAATGGGTTACTGACGGGGGTTACATAGACGTCGGTGAGACAGCAGACATAGGGAACGTCAATGCCCTCGGTTCTTCTCTGGATAGTCTACGCTTCTTTTTAAAACCTCTAAAAAAGTCTTGCTATCAGTTCCCTGTGCCCTCCAATGTGCCTTACCTCTTAAGACTCTGTTTTCTCATTGGAAATTAGAAACAATACCAATTAAGTTTGCCAAGCTTTGCTTACTCTTTTGAGACGATAGATATGTTGGCTACGTATAACATAGCACTCAAAGCTAATTAAATTTATGATGAAAGAATCATGGATACTTCAGGCACAGTGATGTATTTCTGCTTGATCAGAACCTCCGAGAACGATGATCCCTTTATCACTGGTATCGAGTTGAGGCCCCTCCGAAATGGAACGTATGCACAGGCTAAGCCAGGAACATTGTTGTTTTCACAAACACGACGTGATCTTGGTGGAAATTCGATGGTTAGGTAAACGTTTTGAACTCATTATATTTACATAGGGAAATCCAAATGTCATAATTGCTGAGCTACTGGTACCTAAATTTAAATATTTTTACGGTATAACCGAAAGAAATATCTTTACATAGTTACACCACATGACTAAAAGAATTTTGATATATGATAGCCAATTTTGATGCCGTAGTGATTTTTTGGTTCATGATTTCGCTGAATAGGTTTGTGTGGTGAACTAAACAGGTATCCTGCAGACACTTTGGACCGCATCTGGTCACAAAATATAACTTTAGATTCTAGTAATGTTAATTTATTTCGAATTATAACAACTGCGGGTCCCATTTCAGAAAACAATACCAAAGAGCGACCTCCATCTGCAGTCATGCAAATGGCGTTGGTTGTAAATAGCTCGGACGGAATTTATTTCCCCCTGGTATCATCCGATGGGAAAAAATCATTACTGTTGTTGTATTTTACAGAGATCGAGACACTCAGCATGTCAGAGGCCAGATATTTCTACCTAAGTATAAATGACGAAAACTGGACCGAAACAGTTAATTTCGTTCGAAATTATTCTGCCCTTGAGCTGAGATTCGTCTCCGATGAATCAAAAAAATTTACTATCTCAAAGGCCGCTAACTCTGCTCGTCGCCCTATAATTAACGGTTATGAGCACTACACGCTAATTGAAACGCAAGCGGCAACATCTTCACAAGATAGTAAGTGCCCTGACTAAACTTCTCTCACTCAAAATTACAGATCGTTCAATGACTAACCGAGTAGTTCTCAAACTACAGTTGAGGCTCTTGAGGCTATCAAAAGGAGTTTTGGCATAAAAGGTTGGGTTTCCGATCCTTGCTATGTGGTCCCTTGGAAAGGAATCGGCTATGATGGAAGCCCCTCAGGCATAAGAATTTTGCAAATGTAAGTTAAATTCTTTCATTTGTTTGCAGATAATATGCTTGTTGAGATTTTGAGTTCGGACTATAAGATCTCATGATAATAATACTTTTGTTGCCAGAAATTTGTTGGGATTGAATATTACAGGATCGGTGCCTAATGATATTGTACAGTTCACAGCATTAATTAATGTGTAAGAAAAGTTAAACCTCTTTTCTGTGTAGCTCTGACTAGTTCTTTGGAGAAATCATTGAGTTAAAAATTACAATACCAATTGCGATTATATACTGTGAAAATTTGGTGGTGTTGATGATGAAAGAAACACAACTTGTATTGTACTAGAAGTTGCAGTGATTCATTCATGTTGGTTAGCAGGTCACTATACAATAATCATTTTATTCGATCATTCCCAAATTTCTCCCATTTACCAATGTTGGAGAGGATGTAAGTTTCGCTTAGGCATAAATTTTGTATGTAGTCCATTTTTAGTTTTGATTCTCTGGATATTCACAGAATCAAAATTATCTTTGGTTATTATGCAGCTTTTTACAAAACAACAACCTAAGCGGTATTGTTCCAAAGTGGCTATCTGATCTTAAAAACCTTAGAGAGTTGTACGTCCTCCTCTCTTCTTCTTTCTTTGTTCTCGTTCAGAGTTAAATGGGATTAACTAATACATTCAATAGGACAACGTTTCTGAATTTTTTTTTTGAATATATTGTCACAGGAATATAGAGAAGAATAATTTCAGCGGCGTAATTCCAGCGCGACTTCTCCTCAATTGTTCGTTGAAACTCAGGTAATCGTATACTTATTTGTATGTCTTATGTTTCTCTAAAATCCCATTTTAAGATTTTGAGTTTCAGGTTTTCGAAGAATAGAAATGCCATAAATAATAATTGGGTAATCGAGTTCAAATTCTAATTAATTTTAAGGCATTGAGTTCATGGAAATCTGTTTCTTTGGTATCTAGTAGTTTCTCTGGAAACCAAAACCTACTACATATAGATAAGAGCGAATGCACTCCACAGAATTCAAAGCATTCAAATAATACTAAATTGAAGGTCGTCGTCGGAATAACACTCAACGGAATTCTAACATCGTATTAGCGTTAATAGTGGGTGTTATTGGGGTTCGTAAAATGTTCCAGAGAAAAAAAGTAGAGGTGGCCACCGAAAGTAAAAGCGTGGAAAAGGATCGGAAACCTTACTTTTACCAAGGTCACGAAATACTACAAATATTAGAATTATTGTAATGTGATATATAAATGAAACTAGTTTAGAATGATGGTGCTTTTACTGCTACGAACTTGACCTCCCATGAATAGATTGTAGACTACTTGATGATTATGGTGCCAAATCCAACAAAGTGCGGTGTCTTCACTCTAGATGAAACGAGAGGGATTTGGATCTGTATTCTTTGGTACCTTGCCAGAAGGAACGAATATAGCTATAAAAGTGCTCTCCTTATTCTCCCATCAAGGAGTTCAAGAGTTCTTGAATGAGGTAATTCTCATTTATTACCCTATAATAAGGTTTAGTATCCAATTTAAGAATGTGTAATACAAAATATTTCTGGCAGCACTCATAAGTATTATATTTATTGTTACATTCATGCCAGTGATCTGAATGGTTGAACAGGTCGATCTTCTCTCTAAAATCAATCATAGCAATATGGTATCTTTGCTGGGTTATTGTAACAAAACTAGAGAAGTTATGCTTATCTACGAGCACATGTCAGGAGGGTCACTACGGGACCACCTTTATGGTAAATTATATTTCCGAGAGATATGTTTAATAGTGTTGATATAATAGCCAAGGTCACCAACACGCATCTGGTTCTTGTATTTCTTTCCAGGACCTAGTGCAGAGCATTCCGAACTAAATTGGAAAAAAAGGGGTCAAAATAGCCTTAAATGCAGCGCAGGGTAAATCCTTTAAATTACCTAGATCTATAGCAGTATTTTTAATGATTTAAACACTGGTTATTTTAGGTATTATTTGAGGAAAATAGCAGTTGCTTGCTACTAATCATTAGTAACCATATATCTCATGTGATTTACCTGCACCTTATATTTGAAGGTCTCGAATACCTGCAAGTGGGTTCCACGCAAAAGATAATTCACGGAACATCAAGACCTTTAACATACTTTTAGATAGCAACATGAATGGAAAACTGGCCTATTTTGGTCTATCAAGGATGACAATAGATGGAGAGGCTACTCATGTTACCACTGTGGTGAAAGGAACAACAGGATAGCTTGATCCAGAGTATATCACGCATCACTCTTTTCTTGAAATATTATTGATGTCACATGAACTGTAATATTCTTTATGTTAAAAAAAATTATTTAATTATTAAGAGCACATTGGATTCCATTTTTCATATCCACCAGACTTCATTAGCCTATAATTAAGTTGTTTTCTTTGGTCGATGCTTTCACAGATATTACAGCGCTCAAATTTTGACAGAGAAGAGTGGTGTGTATAGTTTTAGAGTGGTTTTGCTGGATATCATATGTGGTATACCACCCATAGATATACAACTACCTGTACATCAGCTAAACATCATCTGATGGGTAAGGAGTCTTACCATCAATCTTCCAAAATATAGATATTTGGTAGTGATTCTTCTCGTAGATGGCTAACAGTAATTATGGGCATAATTACAGGTGACACCATATTTGATGGAGATGGATCAAAATAGTGGAAAAATAAGAGAAATCATAGACAAGAGGTTGGGTGGAAGTTACAACATGAGATCCATGACTTGCGTTATAACAATAGCCATGAGATGCGTTCAGTCTGAACCATATTCTAGACCTAGCATGAGTGAAGTAGTGGTAGTCCTGAAGGAGTCTATCAGCCGCGATGACGAGTTAATTGATTCTATATCAGTGGAAGAGGATATTGGTATCGCTAAGTGACAGGTGTCATCAACTACAATTGATGGTAGGGATGGACATAGAGGCAGGCGGGTAGACTAATTGGCAAGGATCGAGGTTTATGTCAGGAAATGATGCATCTCTTGCCGTTTATTTTTTATGATGTCACTTAACAGTTTGTCAGTTCACAGGATCTCATTTAGATGTAATTTATGCTATGATTAATATGTTACAAAGAGTTGTCATAGTTGTACTATTTTGTTCATAGTAAAGATGTAATTGATCTCTTACAACATTTTATGGATATTCTATAACCCTGAAAATTCTCTATAAAAATGTGGAATGTAAATGTAAATATATCAAACCTGTGAGGTATGTACCACCTTACTAATATATGAATAGCTTTTTTTTTCTTCTGAAAAAAAAAGGTGATGATTTGCTGGCGGCCCCAGTGTATTCATAGTTGGGATGGAGTGAACCCAAAGCAATGGAATCGAGTAATAACAGCTCCAACATATCTAAGAGTAGGAAGATAGATTCACGATGTAAAGCGTCTGTAGGTTGAGCGACGGGATCGATTGTTGTCATTTTTCCCACATGTTTTTCTATTCTGGAGTCGATCATTGTAATTTTTCCCACTGATTCTCTAGTGATGACATGCCTACTCCCAAGGAAAAACTTTTGAAAGGTTAATTATCTAATGAAATTACATGACACCAAATTCTTATGACATGCCTACAATATAGTAGCCTTTTTGCATTCCTAATTATGTAATCAGATTACTTCCTAGATTCCTTTATACCAAGAGATTTTTTTATTAAAAAATAAGAGATAAATTTTAATGTCCAATCTACGAGTAGTGATGATGAAACAATGACATTATGGAAATGTCTTCAGTTGTTGGGAGCCTTTACCGATTAATTGTAAGGTAGTGGGTGTGAGATTTTGAGACACAAAGATCTATATTTGCAAAACAATGAACAAACTTGCAAGAGAATGAAGGAGTGAGCTATGGTATCTCTGTTGCTCCACTTTTTTGGTTTTCAATTCTTGTCATGGTATCAAAGATAGTTTTCATAAGACTCCCTTAGAGATTATTAACTTGAGAAAAGTGATAGTAGCAGAGAGAAGAGGTGAGCCTACATAAGATTCTTTGAGAGAGCATAATTTTGAAGAATTTTGAAGAAGCTTCATGATCGAAGCTACGTTGTATAAGACTCTAGAGCAACAATGTGAGAACAAGCAGAAGTATTGAAATACTGTTGAGGTGTAGAGATCAGAAAGAACAAAGAACTAGCAGAGGAATAAAGAAACGAGTGTGTTTTTTTTAAACCTTCTCTGGATAGTCTACGCTTCTTTCCAAAACATCTAAAAAAGTCTTGCTATCAGTTCCCTGTGCCCTCCAACGTGTCTTACCTCTTAAGACTCTGGTTTCTCATTGGAGATTACAGTGGATACCAAAATTTGCCAAGCTTTGCTTACTCTCTTGAGACAGCAGATATGCTGGTTATGAATAACATAACAATAACAAAATCGGGTGAAGCACGTCATGATGAAGGAATATTCGCTACTTCAGGCACAGTGATGTATGTCTGCTTGATCAGAACCTCCGAGAGCGATGATCCTTTTATCAGTGGTATCGAGTTGAGGACCCTCCAAGATGGCATGTATCCACAGGCCAAGCCAGGAACAGGGCTTTATCTAGCAGCAAGAATTGATGTTGGCGGAAATTCGACGCTTAGGTCAACATTTTCAACTTCATATATTTACATAGGGAAATCCAAATGTCATAATTCCTAACTACTGGTACCTAAATTTATATATTTCCACGGTATAACCGAAGAAATATCTTTACACAGTTACACCACACGGCTAAAAGAATTTTGATATATGATAGCCAATTTTGATGCCGTAGTGATTTTTTTGGTTCATGATTTCGCTGAATAGGTTTGTGTGGTGAACTAAACAGGTATCCTGAGAACACTTTCGACCGCATCTGGTCACCACATGTAAATTTAGATTTCAGTACTATTAATTTATTTCGAATTGTAACAACTACGGGTCCCATTTCAGCAAACAATACCAAAGAGCAACCTCCATCTGCAGTCATGCAAATGGCGTTAGTTGTAAACAGCTCGGACGGCGTTTATTTCCCCCTGGTATCATCCGATGGGAAAAAATCTTTGTTGCATGGGAACGGCTCCCGACATTTCAGAAACTCGTTCCACAGGTTCCTGCGCTCCCTGGAGCTTTGGAACGGTGCCGGAACTTACCATTTTCTGGGGGAGCTGCGGCACGTTCTTGGAACGTTGACAACTGTAACGATGAACGTTTCGGAGTTTACAGCTCAATTTGCCGCCAAAAAAACCTTTCGGGTTGTGTTTTCAGTAAGTTTTTATGTAAAAGGAAACTTCCATTCTGCAGTTTCCAGCTCCATTCGCCGCCAAAAAAATACTTTCCGGTTGTGTTTTCAGTATGTTTTCATCTAAAAGGAAATTTCCATTCTGCGTTAAATGTAAATTTGCCCAACAAATTTCCCAAAATATCTCTTTCCTGCCAAAATCACTCACAATATTGCATAAAAGGTGTTAATATGCCTCCACTCACTCCATCAAGGTAATTGAGAGCGCATAGTTATTGTCTGTAGCCTGGTATTTATTTGCAAACAAGAAGGAGCGTGGTATTCATTTGCAAACAAGAAGGAGCGTGGTATTCATTTGCAAACAAGAAGAAGAGGTTCTCCGCGGCCAATAACTTCAGTAAGTTTTGAAATACTATCTGTTTTTTTTTTAACGTTTAAACTCCAATACTGCATGACTTTTATTGTATTTTAGTACGTTGGAATTGTATGGTTTCATCCAAAATATTATTTTGGAAAAATTTCTATTCATCATGTCTGCGTAGGGTGTCATTAAATATATACTTCTTATCCACGTAAAACAATTCTTAAAATAATTAAGTGACATCCATTATACCTGTGTTAAAGTTGCAAGAATTACACGTATACTTTAGTTGAAAAATTATTTTATAAAGAGATGAGTGATAATGGTATATTTTTGTCTTTTAAAAATCTGATGATAAGGGTTACAGTAAGGTTATTAGCAAAGGTGAGCACTATCCAAGCGTTATGCAGCATTAAATGTCTCATCATTTATTTAAATTTGATTAATTTATAAATCATCTTTACAAAATTTATGTTAACTAACCAGGTGATTATAGATAATTCATAATAACATTTAATGCTATAGAATCAGGTGAATAATGTTCATTATAAGACTGGATAATGAATAATGTTGGATTAATAATGTTTATTATGAATACAATTGAGTCATATTGTTATAGTTGTGTACTTTCAAAACCAGTGAATTTAAATAATGTCATTCACGTAAAAGACATTATTGATGCAAGCCTAGAGCTTGCAATACCCAGGATCTTCAAATAACCATGCATAAAAATGCATACTCAACATTTATCCAAATCAAAACATCAGTCACTGGCAAATTCATCATTTTCCCATTTCAACGTGCGGAAGCTTTCCAATATATGTTCAAAATCATTCAATATTATCAATCTCGATCCATTCACTTTCTGGCAAAAACAATACTCAAATGCTTCCTAAACCATACCAATATTCACATGAGATTATATACATTATCCCAAAACTTCCATCATACTTTCATCAGAACTCATTCCCATTTCATAGGGCTGAAATCACAAAACATAACTTTGTACAAAAGTTCATTTCCAATTCCATGAGTATAGACTTTCATACCACCATTCAATTACAAACCCAAACTCTTTGTAAGATTGGATTCTATAAACAAATTCCATCAAACAAGTGCGCCCTTTGTTATCATTACACGTATATCATTTGGTTTAAAACAAGCTTACATTGTTTTAACCCATCTTATTCCATCAATAAACCATTGTTCAAGAAATTTACCTCATGTGCTTACTGTTCAACTGCGCCTTCAACGCTTATGCTGTACAAGTCTGTATCATATAACATTCTTTTGATGAATTAACCCATTTGAGTTCTTGCAAGAATCTCCGGACCACGCCCTCAGGTTCTGAAATTCACCAGAAATCGAACCTTTCGATTCCACTGCACTCTGCATTTACTATTGTTGTAGATCGGTCCTGCTCATATCATTTTATAGTCAACTTCTTTTTTATTCCTCTGCACTAAAACTTAGCGCCACAATTTCGCTATATCTGCATACTCAATAAAACTTTCTTTGCATATCAATTCATTGATAAAAACTTCTACAGCATCATTTCAGAACCGGACACTATTGCCTTGCAATTAAATTATCACTGAATTTATGAATTTAGACTGTCAAAAAAATGTCTGTTCCACTACAAACATCGACGATCCCACTTACTATAATTCCGATTACAATTTTCTATCTCTCTGATTGGAGATCGTTGTAAATACCACTCTGTTCAAACGTGACATCACTTACCACCGTTCAGACACCAATTACCACCGTTTCGTTTATAAACTTTGACAGAGCCAGGATTTCATTGTCGATTTAACTCCTCACTCGTTGCGTGGTCAACATTCATACTGACCATTACATCTGCGCTTCAGCTCATTCAATATCAGTATTAACACAAAAACAAGGTTCGAATTTCATATTAACTTCAGCGTTTTATACCTGGTAACGAGTTAAGAATTTAAAACTCTATTAGAGCTATGAAATCGACCCAAACAAAAGCTTCAACACCGAGATTCGATTTTAATACAGCTGCTTCTACACTTCTAATGTATTATGCAATTCTTGCAACCAAAACAGCGTGTGATCTCCATTTAAATTCAATTTTATACAGCACACCTACAAACTCAGCGCTATATATATATCACATCAAATGCCAATGTAATACTTCCTCAATATACATCGAATTTTCCACAGCTATGCATTTGAATTGAAAGATCGAATTTCATGAGTGTTGTAAACGGTGTCACCAAGTTATTTCAAACCTGCGCCCTTTCAACTTCGAACAGAGATTTTAACATTCCATCATGCACGCATCGAATAGCAATTTATGCTATCGACCCTCAGGATTACACAAACTTGACATTGCAAACTTAGAAGGTATTAAAAGACTGGTGCTCTCCGCTTTTCAATTTCTATTAATCGAATTCAGATCGATATAACAAAACCATTCATAAGCTCATGCATAGATAACAATTTCTATATTAAGATCAATCCTTTTAACTTGGTCACATAAATCGATCCCACCATTTCTTTGATTGCAGGTTTCCTTTAGTCGAACTTTCTAATAATCAATTCCTCAACCATATATATACATTTAACCAGAAAATACTATAACTTTCGCAGCCAATCTCCAAATGTATATATATTTATAATCTGAAATCAAAACAAGATTACTTACAGACTTTGTTTGGCCTGATATTCTAGATTGATGGCCCTTACAATTTACCAAAGGCTCACTGCCTTGGTTGTTCCAAACCAGCTCTCTACTCCTCTCACTATTCTCAATGTCTTTTTCTCTCAAAAAGCCCTCCTATTTATACAATTTTTAAAAAATCATTACATTAAATGCTCAATCCCTTAAAATCCTCAACAAACCCCTAAATCTCTCAACATCCCTAAAGGATAGGTTTTTATCCCTAAAATCCTTCAATTTATTAAATTTCCTCATATCCTTTTATTAATAAAAATATATTTACATAAATCCTCACTTTCTCCTATTTAATTCAAATTAATTAATAAAATATTAAAAATCATCACACCCCATATTTACAAATTAATATTATCACACCCCATATTTACAAATGGAGAAAAAGGTCTTGATACTCCTGCATCAATTATCCATTATGTATCATATAATGTTATAAAATTGTTCTTTTAACATTTTGGGAAAGCTAAGAGACAGATTTGAGCACCTAAAGCTGGCTTAACATAATTTTATTGGAGCTTTCTTTCGATATTCAAAATATTTTAAAAGATAATTTTAGATGGTCTCAATATTAATAGATCATTTGTGAATAATGAATCAACATTTTCAATTAATAATGATAATATTTGTGGCATTATGATTTGAATACATTTGTTAACATGCCTGCTAGTTGAATACATTAGAGTTGTGTTACCGCCAAGTTTCACTAAAATTATTTAAAAATATATATTTTTCAATATTTATCTGAAATAAAATATTTTATTTTTCAACTTAATTGAGTGTTATTTGTATTTAGGAATGCACTCTATTATTTATGAATTTAATATATTGTGTTACTATAAAGTTTAAGTGCAAGTATTATGTATTTTTCTTTTTCAATTTAATTAAAAAATTAAAAATTGAAATTTATTTTAAAGGTAGTTATGGAATTTTTATTTTTCAATTTCATTTAAAAAAAATATTATATATTTAAACAAAACCTATTTTCACATTAAAAATATGCATGATAAAGTGAGCATGAATATCTGTGATTAAGAATATTGCTAGATATTTTTTCAAATGTACATAATGGCTTACTTCCTCATACATATCACATTTCCAAAAATTAATGGAAATGGAAAAAATAAATTATATTTTAATTTTATTATTATTATTATTAAAATAATTGATATATGAGTGATCGATATATATGTGTGTGTGTGTGTGTGTGTGTGTGTGTGTGTGAACATGTTACTTTTACCTTTTAGTATGGACAGGTGTAATATGGAGTTGAGATATTAAGGAACTTGATTGTATGCATAATTTATACTCTTCTAGATGTGAAGATGTGAAGTTGCGGCCTCTTAGGAAGAAACACATGTTACTAACCATTAAATCCACTTAACATTAGAGCCGATTATTGATACTCCATTAAAATATTTGAACAAAATAAAATAAAATAAAAGAAATTACAATTCAGATTGTACTCCATTTCTTTCAATACAATCAAAGAGTTCCAATTCATGCACTAAAATGCATTGCATGCATTCATTCATTTTTCAAGAAATCTTTGACTCCTTGAGTTATTTGTGCATCCAGAAAAATTAGTGATTTTTTTTATATGTCTTTCTTTGAAGTTGCTATGGAGTTTAGCAAATTTTCATTATAAATTTGAAAATGAGATAATATTAATAGAAAATTTTAGTTCAATTTATTGTTTTTATTTTCATCATATTATAAGGAGAAAAATCCCCTTTATACATTTTCTTGATATGAAACATTTTTTTGGAGAACTTTGGTGTTTTTTTAAATATGGAAAATTTGATGGATTTATTTTAATTTAATTTATTATTTCTTTAATTATTAAAAGTTTTAGAATAAACATGATTAAATTAATAATAATCACTAGTTTAATAATTATAATTTTAGTTTTGTTTTAGAGAGGATCTAGCATTATATTTTCTTAAAATACAAAGGCCAAAATTCATGGTATATCAAATTTCTACGTTTCTAATAAGAAAAAGTACTTAATAATTTAATTTATGCCTTGTGGGATATTACGATAAAGTACTTAATAATTTAATTTATGCCTTATGGGATTTCTACCTTTGTTTCTAAGGTAAAGTAATTAATAATTTTAAATGTATTTGAATTCTTGGTCAAGTTAGATAAGAATATTAGTTCTGGTAACATGATAACTTTTCCTTTAAGTAGCATTTGAATGTATAAAGTTCAAAGTCTTAATGATTTATGGAAAACAAAAGTTATTAAAAAATTTAATTTTAGTTTTTTTTTAGAGAACATTTAGAATATATTTTCTTAAAATATCTTAAATAAATTCCAAAATCCATACCTTATGAGATTTCTACATTTTTACGGTAAAGTAATTAAATGTATTTGATTTGTTGGTCAAGTTAGATAAGAATATTAATGATGGTGACATGGAATCTTTTTTTTTAAATAGCATGTGAACAAAATTATTGATGTATAAAATTCAAAATGCTAATATTTTATGGACCATAAAAATTATTAAAAATTATAATTTTAGTTTTGTTTTAGAGAACATCTAGAATTATATTTTCTTAAAATATCTTAAACTAAGTACAAAATTCATGCCTTATGGGATTTATGAGATTTCCTTAATAATTTTAAATATATTTGAATTATTTGTCAAGTTATATAAGAATATTAGTGATGGTAACATGGATATCTTTTCCTTTAGCTAGCATCTGAACAAAATTTTTGATGTATAAAATTCAAATTCCTATGGTTTTATGGACAATAAAAATGAATAAAAGTTATCATTTTAGTTTTGTTTTAGAGAATATCTAGAACTATATTTTCTTAAAATATCTTAAATGAAAGCCAAAGTTCATGTCTTATGACATTTCCAAGTTTTTACTGTAAAGTACTTAATAATTTTAAATGTATTTGAATTCTTGGTCAAGTTACATAAGAATATTAGTGATGGTAACATGAATATCTATACCTTTAACTGTAGCTGAAAAAAAATTATTGATGTATAAAATTCAAAGTCCTAATGTTTTAAGGACAATAAAAATTATTAAAAATTATAATTTTAGTTTTATTTTAGAGAACTAGAATTATATTTTCCTTAACACCATCTCGATTGCTATTATAATATGTTGCATAAATGTTATTATATAGATTGTTGAAAAGTGTGTTCTTAAGTACATTTTCAATTTAATTTTCATTTTTGTGTACAAGTGCATGCTATTTTTTTTTCATTGTACATTTTTTTTATAATACGTTTTTTTGACTCTTGTATTAATCAGGAAAATCATGGAGTATGGTAGTTCAATACCAGCAAGTGGATATGACAATTCTTCTCTTCCTCCAATTCCAAGCGGTCAAGTCCAACAAAGCACAAATCCCAAGAAACCCTTGTTGAAATTTGCGAAGAAAATTACTAAAAACAAGAAAAAGAATAGTGGTGGTTGTGAATAATGGATGTGCACATTGTGTAACCATGTGTTTAAGGAAAGTTACACTAGGGTGTGGCATCATCTTCTATCCATATCTGGTGATGGGGTAAAGGGTTGTACATGTAAAATTGAGAAAAGGATGGAGTTGACAAAGCTTCATATGGCTTCCCTAGGATCTAATGTAATGAACTTGGACAATGATTGTAATTTTAAAGTACCAAGATCTCCTTCCCATGATATAGAAGATTTGGTTAATCAAAATGCATCAAACCAATTTGAATCTGTGGGGGGGTCTACTTCTAGGATGAGCAAGAGGCCTGCTAGTTTTTCTCAGGAACAAATTTCTAAAATCTACAATGTAGTACATAGGGATGAGGCTGATGATGCTATTGCTGATTTTTTTATGGCAAATGGAATTTCATTTAATACTACCCGTTCTCCACATTACAAAGAAATGGTGCGGAAAATTATAGTTGCTGGCCCAGGATATGTACCTCCAAATTACAACAAAATGAGGACATCATTGTTAGATAAGGGGGTGACAAGAATGCAGGGGCTTATGGGACCTCTTAAACAATCTTGGATTTATTCAGGATGTTCAATAGTTATGGATGGTTGGACAGACATTCAACAAAGGCCATTGTTGAATATTATTGTTACATCTCCAGTTGGGCCCTACTTTTTAAGATCAATTGATTGTAGTGGGAAACTAAAGGATGCTACCTTCATGTTTGAAGTATTGAAAGAAGCAATTGATGAGCTTGGTCCTTCAAATGTAGTACATGTAATCACAGATGCAGCCCCTGTTTGCAAAGCAGCAGGTTTGATGGTTCAAAGTCGATATAGGCATATCTTTTGGACTCCTTGTTGTGTACATGCCTTGAATAATGTCCTCAAAGATATTGGAAAAATATCTTGGATTGAAAAACTTATTTTAGATGCAAGAGATGCACAAATGTACATTTGCAACCACCATGCCTCATTAGCAATCTATAGGATGTATTCAAGGAAGAGGTTTTTGAAGCCTGCAGAAACAAGATATGCTACATACTTCATTCTTCTTCAACGTATGGTTGAGGTGCATGCATCCTTACAAGCCACTGTTGTTTCCCAAGAATGGAATGCATGGTCTGAATCTAAATCAGTGCAGGCAAAAAAGATAAGAGAGCAGCTTCTTAATGATGATTGGTGGTCTGATTGTAAATATGTTGTTTCTTTCACAACTCCAATTGTGGAGTTGATTAGGTATGCAGATTCTGATTCTCCCACCCTTGGAGAAGTTTATGAATGTATTGATACAATGGTAGGCAAGATAAAGCACATCATTCGGGATAGAAACCCCTCTTTGGAGTTCTTTAACCAAATTCATAAGATAATAGGGCAGAGATGGATCAAACTCAATACCTCTCTTCACATGGCTGCTTATGCCCTTAATCCAAAGTGGTATATGGAGAGACCAAATAGAGTTCTACCCATTGATGATGAAGAAGTGAAGCAAGGATTTCTTGATGCCATAGGAAAAATCTATACACCTAATGAAGCAAATGTAATGCGAGAACAATTTATTGATTTTGCTACCTTAAACCCTTCCAGATTCTCTCAAGATGCAAGGGTGGACATCAACATTTATGCACAAAGGAATCCCATTGGATGGTGGAGAATGTATGGGGGAAAATCCCAAGAGCTTCGAAATCTTGCCTTACGCTTGCTATCTCAGGTTTCTAGTTCGTCAGCAGCTGAAAGGAATTGGTCCACTTACAGTTTCATTCACTCTGTTAAGAGGAATAGGCTTACCTCTAAGAGAGCAGAGAAATTGGTTTATATGCATAGTAGTCTTCGACTTCGCTCAAGGAAGCTACCTGAGTATTTAGAGGGCCCGGCAGCAAGATGGGATGTTGATGCTGAGGATGCTTCTCAGATTGATGATGATGAGGATAATCCTTCACGAGATGCAGGTTTAGTTGGCATACCATTGGGTAGCATTGCAGTTTATCTTGATATTGATGATGGTGATGATGAAATTGGAGTGCCTAGCGAGGCTCAAGGTTATATGGATAATCTTCATGCCGAAGATTTCACTTTATGATCATCTTCAACTTTAATCTTTAATGTTACGTTTTGGCCTTTGGGCATTTTTGGACCATGTGTTACTTTTCTACTTTGAGAATTTGCACTTTTTTTTAACTATGTACTACATTGGGCATGCTAGCAATATGAATATTAATATGATTTCTTTGATTTTCACTATGTTTCATCAATTCAAAAGTGCCCCTTGAATCATTTACATTTTCAAATTTTCAGTTTTTAATTTGATACTCATACAATGAATTAAAATTTGAAATTGATTTTAATATTTTAATATTTTGATTCAATATTAATTTTGATTATTATATAAATTATGTAATTAAAAAAATAAAAAAAATAAAAAAAAAATTTAAATTTTTTTATTAAATAATATTACCGCTCTCAATTAGCCATTTCCTATAAAATTTGGGGAAACTTCTAGCTGTTCCGGACACCCGTACCCAAGTTCCCAACGTTCCCACGTTCCAGAAACTCATGCAACATAATAAAATCCCATTTTAAGATTTTAAGTTTCGGTGTTTTTCGAAGAATAGAAATGCCATAAATAATAATTGGGTATTCGAGTTCAAATTCTAATTAATTTTAAGGCATTGAGTTCATGGAAACTGCTTTTTGGTATCTAGCAGCTCGGAAACCCCAACCTACTGCGTATGAATAAGGGGGAATGCACTCCACATAATTCAAAGCATTCAAACAATAATAAATTAAAGGTCGCGTCGGAATAACACCGAGCAGGAATTCTAACATCGTATTAGCGTTAATAGTGGGTGTTATTGGGGTTCGCAAAATGTTCCGGAGAAAGAAGTAGAGGTGGCCACCAAAAGTAAAAGCATGGAAAAGGATCGGAAACCTTACTTTTACCAAGTCACTTAAATACTACCAATATTAGAATTATTATAATGTGATATATAAATGAAACTAGTTTAAAATGACTAAGTTTAGATCGCTATGAACTTGATCTCCCATGAATGGATTGGCAGACTACTCAATGATTGCGGTGCCAAATCCAACAAACTGCCGTGCCTTCACTCTGGATGAGCTGATGGCTGCCACAAAAACCTTTACTAGTGAAATCGGACGAGGAGGATTCGGATCGGTGTTCTTTGGTAAATTGGCAGAAGGGAATGATATAGCGGTAAAAGTTCTGTCATCCTTCTCCCAACAAGGAGTGAAAGAGTTCTTGAATGAGGTAATTCTGAGATGTTTTTTCAACCATGTACTACTCTTAAATTTGGATACCTTCTGAGAATGTATTATCACATATACTTTGAAACCCTAAAATTCATGCCAAATTCTTCATTTAATGAACAGGTTGATCTTCTTTCTAGAATCAATCATAGGAATTTGGTATCTTTCCTGGGCTACTGCAACGAATCCAGAGAAGTTATGCTTATTTACGAGCACATGCCTGGAGGGTCGCTGAGGGACCACCTTTATGGTAAATTATATTTCCGAGAGATATGTTTATTACAGCTTGGATATAATAGCCAAGGTAACCAACACGCATCTCGGTTCTTGTATTTCTTCCAGACCTAGTGCAGAGCATTCCGAACTAAATTGGAAAAGAAGGGTCATCCTGGCTTTAGATGCACAAGCAGGTAACTCCTTTTAAATTACTCGATCTACAAAGCAAAGATAATGATTTAAACACTCCGGTTATTTTAGGTATTATTAAAAGAAAATAGCAGCTTGCTTGTACTATACTAAAATCATCGCAACCATACCAACCATTGTCCTTACCGCACTTTACATTTGATTTTTGAAGGACTCGAATACCCGATTGATTTGAAACTTTCCACTTAAAGATACACTTGAATTGGACATCAAGACCTTTAACATACTTTTAGATAGCAACATGAATGGAAAACTGGCCTATTTTGGTCTATCAAGGATGACAATAGATGGAGAGGCTACTCATGTTACCACTGTGGTGAAAGGAACAACAGGATAGCTTGATCCAGAGTATATCACGCATCACTCTTTTCTTGAAATATTATTGATGTCACATGAACTGTAATATTCTTTATGTTAAAAAAAATTATTTAATTATTAAGAGCACATTGGATTCCATTTTTCATATCCACCAGACTTCATTAGCCTATAATTAAGTTGTTTTCTTTGGTCGATGCTTTCACAGATATTACAGCGCTCAAATTTTGACAGAGAAGAGTGGTGTGTATAGTTTTAGAGTGGTTTTGCTGGATATCATATGTGGTATACCACCCATAGATATACAACTACCTGTACATCAGCTAAACATCATCTGATGGGTAAGGAGTCTTACCATCAATCTTCCAAAATATAGATATTTGGTAGTGATTCTTCTCGTAGATGGCTAACAGTAATTATGGGCATAATTACAGGTGACACCATATTTGATGGAGATGGATCAAAATAGTGGAAAAATAAGAGAAATCATAGACAAGAGGTTGGGTGGAAGTTACAACATGAGATCCATGACTTGCGTTATAACAATAGCCATGAGATGCGTTCAGTCTGAACCATATTCTAGACCTAGCATGAGTGAAGTAGTGGTAGTCCTGAAGGAGTCTATCAGCCGCGATGACGAGTTAATTGATTCTATATCAGTGGAAGAGGATATTGGTATCGCTAAGTGACAGGTGTCATCAACTACAATTGATGGTAGGGATGGACATAGAGGCAGGCGGGTAGACTAATTGGCAAGGATCGAGGTTTATGTCAGGAAATGATGCATCTCTTGCCGTTTATTTTTTATGATGTCACTTAACAGTTTGTCAGTTCACAGGATCTCATTTAGATGTAATTTATGCTATGATTAATATGTTACAAAGAGTTGTCATAGTTGTACTATTTTGTTCATAGTAAAGATGTAATTGATCTCTTACAACATTTTATGGATATTCTATAACCCTGAAAATTCTCTATAAAAATGTGGAATGTAAATGTAAATATATCAAACCTGTGAGGTATGTACCACCTTACTAATATATGAATAGCTTTTTTTTTCTTCTGAAAAAAAAAGGTGATGATTTGCTGGCGGCCCCAGTGTATTCATAGTTGGGATGGAGTGAACCCAAAGCAATGGAATCGAGTAATAACAGCTCCAACATATCTAAGAGTAGGAAGATAGATTCACGATGTAAAGCGTCTGTAGGTTGAGCGACGGGATCGATTGTTGTCATTTTTCCCACATGTTTTTCTATTCTGGAGTCGATCATTGTAATTTTTCCCACTGATTCTCTAGTGATGACATGCCTACTCCTTTTAGAACAACTTTTGTAATGTGTGTAATAATTTTCGGTGAAAATCACATAAAAGAAATTTTTGTCGACGCGTTTCGAAGCAGCAAGTGTGGTTCATCATCAAGACAAGATGAGAAATCTGATCAGGAAAATAGTTTAAATAGATTAGGACAGCTACAACTAGCCGTTGGAAAAACGGCTAGTTTGACTAGAATAAGCAAAAAATATTTTAATTTTTAATTTTAATTCTCTTATATTTAATTATATTTTTATTATAAATTCTATATAAATAAAAATAAAATATAAAATCAAATCAAATCAAATAAATAAATAAGTAATAATAATAATAATACTCAATTAATCAATTAATTTAAGATTACTAAAGAGGTAAGTTTCACGATTATTTAAAAATAAAAAATAAAAATAAAATAAATAAATAAATAAAATAAAATTATATATATATATATATATATATATATATATATATATATATGTAATAAAGTAAAAACAAAACAAAAATACTAATCAAAACCAAATTAATAAAATAAAAGGAGCACATCAGGAGAGAGGAATCATGAACGAGAGAAGAAAGAACAACCCGAGGGAGCAAAACTAACTAACTAACTAAGAGTGAAGGGCAGGAATCCAGCATCTGCTAACATTCCACCCATCATCTCTATTAAGGTTAACCGACCTCTTTTCTATTTCCAAGGCTTCCCTTAACTTTCGGTGGTGGAAGTGGTCAATTGTTGCAATAACCTTATTATCTTCAATACAAATATGGTGATTTGTTTTTTCGGCATGCTCTGCCAAGGAAGAGAACCGAGATCTACCATGTCTAAGGTCAACGACATGCTCATGAATTCTTTGGTTAATTGATCGACCAGTTTCACCAATGTAAGGTGTCCCACAGGAACACGGAATCAAATAAACACCCTTACCATCCATCGGGCAAATCAGTCTTATAATAAATTCTGCAAATTATATAATGAAATTATATGCCACCAAATTCTCTAGTTATGACATGCCTACAATATAGTACTATAGTAGGCTTTTTGTAACTTTTTATTTATGTAATCAGATTAATTCTACAGATTCCTTTATAGCAAGAGTTTTTTTATTAAAAAATAAGAGATAAATTCGAATGTCCAACTTACGCGGTGTGATGATGAAACAATGACATTATGGAAATGTCTTCAGTTGTTGGGAGCCTTTACCGATTAATTGTAAGGTAGTGGGTGTGAGATTTTGAGACACAAAGATCTATATTTGCAAAACAATGAACAAACTTGCAAGAGAATGAAGGAGTGAGAAAGAATATAGAAAAGGATGAAATTAACTCATCAATATTAGTTTTGGAATCAATACATCAAAGCAACTGAGTAAAGCTTGGTTGTACATGCAATAACTATATCTCTCGTTGCTCCACTTCTTTTCGCTTTTCAATTCTTTTCATGGTATTAGAGCTAGTTTCCATAAGAATCCTTGAGAGAGCAACAACACGAGTGAAGTTGGAGCAACAAAGAGAAGAGGCGAGCCTGCATAAGACTCTTTGAGAGAGCAGCAGAAGTTTGAAGAAGTTTGCAAAAGCTTCATGCAAGAGTAACAGAGATCGAAGATCAAAGCTATGTTAGAGCAACAATGTGACCATGAGCGAAGTATTGAAATACTGTTGAGGTGTAGAGATCTATAAGAACAAAGAACTAGTAGAGGAACATGTAAATGAGTGTTTTTTTTTTAATCTTTAGTCAATTAGCACAGGTTTGAGCTAGATACATGAGTTGATTAACACTCGTTTGAGCCAGATACTTGTGTCGATCGAGTAAAACCTTACTCCTAGTGCGATTAGCATGAAAGTAGTGTTACAAAGTTGTGCCAGTGTAAGCTCATTAAAATTGAAGAATCTTCATGCGAAGAAGCACAGAGAGAGTCAGTTCTTGAGAAGATGGTTGAGATTTAGGAAAAAAACCAAGGATGTGTTATTAACACACTCCAAAAGTTCACGAATCTATTGCCAGTGTGAGCTTGTTGCAAAAGAGTGATATGCAGATGTAATCCCTCCTCGTGTAGTCTCTTAGAGTAGAGCTGACCAGTATTTTGAGGCATTGCTTCAATCAATTCTAGGTGTTGTAATTTTTTTTGTGAAAGTTTTGTAAAAGTGTCACCTCTGTAAATAATTTTTTTTGAAGCAGGGTATTTTTTGAGCATTTGTAGACTCTTCTATTTGTGAAATCCGAGAAGCATCACCACTTTTTTATTTCATTTAGTTGCAATATCTACAATTTGTGTCACTTGTTGAGTTGAACTGAGCCAACACTCAGCAATGGGAAAATCCAAGAGGCTAAAGCGATAACATGAGATGTTTGAGATCTTTTTAGACCTGGAAGTGAAGAGGCCAAAAGATGCCTTTGCATTAAAATGCATAAAATAATATGTAGATGACAACATTTTCCCTCTGATTTCAGATGCCAAGGAAACCAAGGAGGCTTGGGATACCCTTAAGAGGTGTTTGGGTGCAAGGAGGAGAATTGAAGTTGAAGATTAAGGTGGATCTATAGTAGTGAATCAACAACGAGATGAAAAGACTCAACCACAAGTGGATGATGTTTATGAAGAATTTGTAGAAGCAACAAGGAGAGAGCACAAAAATGCTCGTGAACCCCACTGTGCACAACTACAAGTGGACAAAATTTTGATGAATCTAATGACAGAGCTTGCTGATGGCGAATTGGTGATACTAGCACCATAGCTTGCTGATGAGTATTTGATGAATCCAACAACAAAGATTTTTGATGAAGATTTGGTGAATCCAACAACACAATTTGCTGATGACCACTTGGTGATACCAACAACATAGATTTATAATGATGATTTGATGAATCCAACAACTGAGCTTGCTAATGAAGATTTTGTGAATCCAACAACACAACTTGTTGATGATGACTTGCTAATTCCAAAGACAGATCTTGTTGATGATAATTTGGCGAATCCAGCAACAAAGCTTTATGATGATGATTTGGTGATCCAACTACAGAGATTGTTGATGATGATTTGGTGAATCCAACAACTAAGCTTTTTGGTGAGAGTAAAACTACTATGGTAAATCCAGTGATTAATATAGTTGAGTAAACTTTGATAGATAATTTTTGGTTAATGATGAATGGTTGCAGATGATGCAAAAAAAACATGATACTGACATGATTCTATTTGGTGAGATAATCCGACTTAAGTCAATGGAAGACAACCCATTTGCAACAGCACAAGTTAGTGAAGAAGAGATAAAGACAAAGACAGAGAAAGAAACAAAGATATAGGTAGATGCAGAGAAGGAATCCCACTAAGAGAAAAATTAAACAGAGATAGAGGCAGAAGTAGAGAAGGAAGTGCAAGAGGAGAAATATTTCATTGTAGAGCAGAAGGATGAGAACCCATGTTGTTCTGCAAATGTCTTTAATTCTAACAATGATTTCCAATGTGCAGGTACCCACGATGATTATGAGAAAGAGTTGAATTTTATTGAAACATGGCTTGCAACACCATGTCTATATGAGGCCTACAAAGAGGCTGTATATATGAATGTTGAAGAAAACATGCATGACGAACACATCAGTGAAATTTTCAGGTATTGGAGTTTTGAAGAGATAAAATATTATTCTCATCTTATGTTGCAGCAGATTGATGATGAAAAGTGCACTACAGAAGATAATATGTGGCAGCAACCCACATACAAGTCATTTCTTGAAGAATTCCAAGACATGCTTAGACAACTTGGAACAATATAAGACTTGTACCAAAAAATGAAAAAACTGAGGTTTAAAGAATACAACAAGAAGAAAATGCTGAAACTATTTAGAGGCTGTAGAATTTAGAAGAAGAGAAGAAGAAAAGTAAAAAATGTTAAACTCAATTATAATCGTAGCTAAGACATAGATGAGTGGGTATCTTAATTAAATTCTTATTTGGTTCTAATTAAGGGGGAGTGTTGGAGAATCTAATTCCAACCACCTGCTAGGTGTCGAAACCATCCATCTAAGTGTCCGAGTTAAGTTTCACTTAGTCCAATTTTAGTTCAGTCTCATTGAAGTCATTTAATGTTGATGTCTCCAATAATCTTATTTAACTAATTTGTAATACTTCTGCTCCACTTCATTTTTCTTTTCAATTCTTGTCATTCTTTAGTTCTTTCATGAAATTTATTTTCGTAAATGAATTGAAACATGTTAGACTCAAAAGGATAGCTGAAAACAGGGGATCTATGTCACATTGATGAGGAGGGATTCCTTTTCATTGTGGACAGAATAAAGGAGCTGATCAAGTACAAATCATTTCAACATTTCAAGTACAAAACATTTCATGGACCATATAAAGTTCAATTTGATTCCCACAACAATAATCTTTTAGGATTTTTTTTCTTTTTGCAAATTTCTCCAACATTAGTGATGTTGTTGTTATTCTGTCAGTAGAATTTTCCATTTCTTGATCTGATATACCTTCAAATTTTCGTCAGCAACATTTTCCATTTCTTGACATGATATACCTTCAAAATTCTATTGAGAGCTGGATTTACCACTTACTGAGCTAATAATTTTTTTATAAGTATTATCTAGAGAATTCAACATTTGGGCTTATAACACAAACTTTCTCCACATGATTAGTTGGAATCTCTATTTGTTTGCATATTGAGCCAAATATTATGGCTAACATGCTACTTATTAAAGCATGGAACTCTCTATCATTTGGGTTTGTATGGTAGGTTTATTGATGACGAAGTTGGTCAAATACTAATGCCATTTATTGTCAGGGACGCTAACAACAATATCTCTGAACATCAATATACCCAAAGACGATGTAAAAAATTTGCTGCAAAAAAAGTAAATGAAATATAGAGAGGTTATGTTGGTTAACTTGCATACACTCAATCTAAAACTTTGGTTTCCTTTGCTGGAGAACTATTAATTTCCAATATTTGGTTTCTTTCATTGGAGATTTGTTAATTTCCAAGAGAAAATATTTGTTATGCTTAAGTGCAGGTTTCACCATACAAGCAGATACATCATGTAGCATTTTTCAATTCAATTCCCAAGTCCCCATTCGTAAAAATATTAAGAAAATATTTGATTCATCAGGCTTTGTCCACCTCCAAATTTTGATTCCCACAGTAAAACCCGTAATCATTGTGAAACAATCATATGCTAGTTTTTAATTTAAACAACACATTTTAAAAGTATGTGTCTAGCTAATATAAATGAGAAAACAACACATTTTAAAAGTAGGTGTCTAAAGTATGTGTCTAGCTAATATAATCTCATTAATCTGTTTGATCAGTAAGTTATAGATAGGGAAAGGAAACCAAAACATTTAATTATCAATTCCCCTTTCTTTATGATACCTTCTTTTGTCATTTATTTGCAGAATATATAAACAAAAAAATATCTATAATCTCCGTTGACATCATCTTGGATATGTTCATCATTACATCTAGCGTTATATTAGACAGATGAAAAATTGCAGCTCTCACAGAGAGCGTCTTTGGTTAGTGTGCACAACTTATAACATTTTTATTTTTCATTGCATTTTGATTAATTTGGACTCGAGTGTAAAATGCACAGCTAATAACATTTTGATTTCTCATTGCATTTTGATTACATTACTTTTGGTTAGAATGTAAAATTTATGGAATTTTTAGTTTTTCTTTAATGAATAAGCAATGTTATTACATGAGTTTTTTTAATTGGTAGCCATTTTGATAATGAAGTGTCATATGCCATAATATTTAAAGTTCAAATCTTCCATTCTACTGGGGCTATAGGTTGGGGTTGGTGTGATTCATATAGATTTGTAGTGATAAAAATATACCTCTTATTTTTATTATAATAATAGGCATTTTATGACCATTTTATGCTTAAAATTCATCTATATAAAAAAAGCAATAACATGCCACCACATAATTTTTGTTTCAAATTATTTATTTATTTTAAATTTACTTTATAATTTTTATTCCATTTATTTTAAAGAATTTTTAATGTGTAATGTAGTTTTTGTTTAAAAAAAATTAAGATAAAATGTTTTCTTTAGTAATTAAAGGAATTGTCGATTAAGTTTCTCCAAAGGTTAATAATTTAAACCAACACAGATGTGTTTCTATATAATTTAAGAATAATTTTATATGTGGAAAATCTCATTTTCCTGATATGTGAGGAAATATTTTCACAATTCAAAAATAAAATAAAAAAACATTTGATTAGAGTAAAAATTTATTTCTTTAATAATAATTAACAAATTAAATTTTAACTAGTATAACAATTTACATTTTTAAATAGTAGTTAATAATAATGATCTCTATCATTAATTAACAACATAATTATAGTAAATCTTACCATTACATAAAAAACAAAACTTATTTTTCAAACTATAAAAATTATTTACATCTGTAATAAGGAATAAATAAGAATTATATCCATTATTAATTAACAACTTAACTATGATAAATCTTATCATTCTCTCCATTCTTATATGAAGGTCACTCAAGTGCCACTGCAAGTGTTCAAGGGAGTGGAGAGTATCAATGTGGTGCTCATCTTGTTCGAAGAGAGTAGAGCCTAGTAAAATAAGCATCTTTCAATAGAGGTCAAAAATTTATATATATTGATTGAACTATCCCCTTATGAGCCTTGTGTTCGAGATCAAATTTTCCTATTCTATAAGAATCGTCATGTCCGAGAGAGGACTCTATTGAGTGGAATATTCCCCCTTAGCATGAATGTGTTCTTCCTGAATGTGAGCTAGCATGAGGTTACAATAGCATGAAGTGAAGTCCTCCAATAGTTGGTGCATGCGTTTGCTTCCCTTGTGGGTCTTTTCTTGTTAATAGGTGGCCCCCCTTATAAGTCACACCCATTGATGAGGCATGGGGAAGAAACCTTCAAGACAAGGAGATTCGAGCTAAGGCCAAGATAGAAAAAAGAGTTCAAGATAGTAGAGAGAGCCCCATGTGAGTCAATTACCAGGAATAAATAGGTTACAGTCTATGGGGACATCCAGGAACTGGTAAAAGAAACTAGATAATATATAGGGAAAGCTATAGGCTCCCAAACCTACCAATTCCCCATTAGACACCAACTAGAGGGATTGTCAGAGTCTAATTCAAATTTAGACCCCACAACAGAAAAGGCCTGAGAGAAAGGAGAAGAAGCAACATTGTTGATAAGAAAGGGAATTCAAGGAAACGAGATGTAGATATATGTTAGGGATAAGTGCTATTGCCACTGAGAATAGGAAATGAGAGACCCCGCAAAAAGTTATAAATACTATGGATAAAAAATTGAAACAAAAAAAGCTCAATTCCCTGATCAACCAAAGAGTTGACCACCCTACAAGCTAGCTAAGAAAGATGACTCCAAAAAAATTTGAAAAGAGACACAATATTATGAGTTCCTAGATAGTTTCACAAGCCTTTAATGGAAAAAACACTCACTAAGAGATGATAAATCAGCTAGTGAATCAAATACTTGAACATTAATATCCCTCCATCGTTACTCCATGATCCTAGTCTCACCATCTCTGTCCCATAATATTTAATTTTCCCCTAGAAATCCGTCTACATATGTTTTCCTACAAGAACACTCTCAATAAATACACATAGATTTAGCATAGTGGATGGATTCTTAATGGCCATACATATAATAAAATATTCTTAATTTCTCTTGTGACATGTTAAAACAAAAGTGGTTATTGCTACACCTACGCCATGCTAAAGAAGAAAAGTACATCACCTTTCTCTCCCACAACTATCACTTGTATACCCCCTTCCCATCACTATCGTTATGCTACTTTCTTCAACCAAAAATTAGTAATTCAAAATAATTTTTAGGGGCATACCTTTCTTATCTAGATCTAATTGAAATTATAGTGGTTTATTTTAAATAGTTCGTTAGCTTTAGAGGAGCGCTCAAGGAGAGATAAAGAAGAAATCAACATCACTTCTTCAATAAATTTCATTCAAATTATACCTCTTTAACATGCCACATTGTTTTTTCTAATCATGTGAAATAAATTTATAGGCATGCCTACCTAATCATTTAAGAAAGGGTTGTTCATGATTATATATAATAAGATACATGTTGTAATTATAGATATGTAATGAAATAATAGACAAGTTTTAGTAAATATTAAGGTTAAACATACCAAATAAGATTCCTCAACTACAAAAATATGGGTAAACAAATTGAACAAGTTATAAACCTATAACTTCCTTGCCTATTGGTGGAATATATCATTGTTTTTCTTCAATTGATATGACCACTACTTGATCCTATTTTTGATCTAGCGCTAGAAGATTAAGTTAAAATTCTTATGTTCCTACCTCCACCATTGGTGATTCATTATCTATATTTGTGATTTGATTTGAATGTGGTCTATCTACTCTAATGGGTGATGTTAGCACTGTAAATGTTAATGGTCTAATCGCCATTGTATCACCTTTTTCAAAATTTTCTTATCTCCTAGCCTATGTGAAAGTTTGAGTCATTTTCAATAAAGGTTAAAAAAAGTCTCAAAGCCAAAATAATTTTAAGTTTATAGGTGGTATTAGTGTCTTAAGTTCATAAAAGAAGTTAAAACTGTTGTTTTAACTTAGGCTAGTGAAAGTTATTGGTCATTTTGTAATAAAATTATAGCTGCTCTTTCCAAGATAATAGCTACCTCTGTTTAAATTTCATTGGTAACAAAGTGATATAATGAAGGGCAACTATTTCTCTAAATTGAAGGTCACATTAGTAGCACAATGAAAAGAGAAGCTATTGCATTGAAATTTTATTATATTGAAAAACATAGATAAAGGCAACTTTTTCTCAGGCATATAGGAGCTACAAAGAATATTTCCAAAGAAAGGACCATTCTTGTTTGAGGATGATTGAAGACCTCCTATGTTATAAACATGATTATTATTTTTAACGAGATTAATTATTTTTTACTTAAGAGAATTATTATAGGTGAGTGCTTATATTCATAATGACCTACTAAGTTGAAGCAAAGATCATGGTACAAGGTATCAATTATTAAATGTAGTGGAGTGTTATGTGTTATGGGGTGACTTGGCATTTGTATTCAAATTATTTCAAATTGTGCCATTATACCATACAAAGATTAGAGACGCAGAATCAGAGGGTTAAGTTCAATGTTCTCTTGATCGAGGTTCTTCGTGCAAGTTACAGCTAACATGAGTCATGTCTTCTAGCAACTAGTTTATCATTCAAAGCTAGGAAAACAAGGCTATGTGTACAGTTTTGCCTCCAGGATTGAACATATGTGTGTTTGGAAAGAGCCTAGCTGTTGAGAAATATGGGAAAAGGTGGGAATGTAAATAGGTTCGAGCCAACAAACACTGAGTTTGTGGATGATAGGGCCAAACCTCAATTTAAGTTAGCTGGTTGGTATAAGTTTTTGCAAAAATTTCCTGGAGAAAATGTGGCTTTAGCATAGGCCTTTGCCAAGAGATTTGATGGTGAGAAAGTCAAGCTTGGGAGTAAGACTTTCAATATCTCCAAAGCCATTATAGCTCGAGCTACTCAAACCTTGGCCACTAGAGAACGTTGGTTCAAGAATAAAACATTGCCCACAAAAGTAAGTCTCTACCTCAAACCTAAACATTTCAATGTCAAATGGAATCCGATTGTACATATTTCCCATTTTAAGGCTGAATGAAAACATGTGATCGCCATTGTGCAATGCTACATTACATGTGAGGGTAGGTTCTCCTCTATCCACAATTACCAAATGAGATTTCTTTCCCATATTTCGGGTGATAAACCTATGAAATTTCCCTACTTATTATACAAATACTTGCTCACAATGTCCTTAAAGTTGTAGAAAATCCCTATATATTCCTTGCAAAAGCTATATTATAGGGGTTTAATTAAAATGCTGATTTTTTACCTCCTTAAAAATAAAAAGACAACCTGGCATAAATTCCTGAAAAAGGAGGGGTATGGTAGTGTCAACTCTAGGAGGGTAGGAAGGTCCAAGAAGCAAAATGCTCATGAAAAAACTAGTGCAACTCCTGTGCCAAATAGTTCACAACCAAACCCTATCCATTCATCAACTTTCTTCCAAGCTGACCCTCCCTCCATGTCAATCAGAAGCCAAACTAGAAGCTTATCTAAGCAACATAGAGACCCTATACCTATGCCAACATCACAACCAGTCAATGAAGCCCATATCAATAGGTCATCAGTGAGAAGTTTTCATAAGGAACCTCAGACCTTAAGGTCATTCATGGAGAAATATAATAATAAATTAAAGTAGAGAGATACTATGAATCTTAAAAATTCCATGTCAAAGGGTAGGGATTAGACAAATTCCTCTTCAAGAGGCAAACCTAGGAAAAAATCATCATGAAAGAAGAACTTCCAGAGGAATTCAACCCTCGAGTTCTAACTTCTAAGCTTATTTTTCCTCTAGAGGAATTCAACCCTGGAGAAAATATATGAAGCCATGTTTCTAAAAATACTCAACAAACTCAACCAAATAGTGATACTTCATTCACAAAATCAACTCTCACAGGTTTTTCTATCTCTTACGAAAGGTAAAAATAAAATGTCAGAGGTTTTCATAGAGGAAGAACCTATTTTAGCTCAACTATTCCCCTCCATTGTATATTTAGTCAATAAGAGGAAGAAGACTATGATACATCCATACTCCTCTTATGAAGATAGCAATGACACTAAAAATACAGAATCAGTGTTTTAGGAAGGAGAATCTAGCATATCCTTGCATGGAGGTAAAATGATTAAGTTCATTCCAAATCCATATGTCTAGAGACCTCATATCAGGCCTAAAAATAAACTCATATTAACTAGAAAGTTGATTGGTAATCCTGCATTGAGAGATGAGATTATTAATTTTTATGATAGCCCAGAAGGTAAAACCAAGAAGAAAAATACTCAGCCAAAGAGTCAAACATAGAGGAAGAGGTCAGATAAGAGAGTGACTAATGCTGATGCCATTAGAATTTTTTCCTCTATTTTGGACCTCTGAAGAATGAAGAAACGAGACCTTTGAAGAAGCTTTTCATTTTTCGGTTCATTTTTTATGTTTCCGGATAGAGCTACATTTTCAGGAGAGGTAGCTATTATTTTCGAATTTTGGTATATGATGAAAAGAATTTGCATTTTGGTTTATCATCATAATGGTGACATCAAAGAATGTGAAGTGGAGGAGATTTTTTTATGATAGATGTTTCCAGGTGTCATTGATCACGCTCCCCCCTAAATTTCAGGAATTTGTTTTTCACTTTTTGGGGAAAGAAACCACATGTCATTTTAAACTGTTGTTTACACTTTTTGTGGAAGTGGTTTCACTTGAAAAGAGGAGTAGTATTCCAAAATATTTCCACATCATTCAACCACTTTGAATAGCAAGCCATCATGATGCTTAATTCATTTATGTTATACCACTTTGTATTAAATATTAAGATAAGCCTCATGTCTTGTATGAGATTGTAATAAATTTTGTAGAACAGATTCACACCTTTTGTGGAGATGTCAGTATGTTGTTCTTTTGTATGTATATGATAAAACTCCATGAAGAAAAGTTTTGTGGTTTATCAATCATTTTCTCATATGATCAGTGTACTTTTCATTGAATTATATTGGAAAAGACCTTTAAGGACTTATTACCTACTTGATATGTTTATTGTTTATCTTTACGGTCGCTCCATGTAATTTACAAGATTAGCGAGAACAAACAACTATGAGAGACACATCGAACCACTTTAGAATCTAACGGCCTAGCTAGAGTTTAGAAAGGGATCTCTGCGGCGTGTGAGTGTTTTAAAATGATATATCTCTTTATAAT
>JAXQQM020068630.1:0-77835 GCA_034641835.2 Pinus albicaulis | reverse complement strand
TACTTACATAAGTAATTATCTCATTACTACACCCGTACTTCACATTATTTCACCTATGCAGTGTAGAACAACATTTATTTGCGCATTGAAATAATTTGTTTCATACCATTAAATTGAACATCATGGAGGTATAAATGGTTCGGGTTGTGTGCAATATGGTTGGCTCTTTACGCATAGATTTTAATATATGAACCTACACAATGATGTTATACATCTGGTTTGTACCTATGGAGCTTGCGCCAACTGTTATATTAAATTAAGATGACTTTTAATGGTGATATTCGGGTATGACGTTCCACTTGGCTTGCATCCGGTCATATGAGCGCGATTTTCTGGGTGTACTGAACATACAGGTGTCCGATATCCTTCGGGATTATGTTTTTCCCTCCAAAGGAGTAGAGTGTGGGTATAGCTCACATTGCCAGTTTCACTGTGAGTAGGGAGGGTTTTGGCTCGACTATAGTCAGCGCTCAGGAAATCCGTACTCGGCGTTTCACCTTAGCTTCACAAAGCGCACCGTGCATTGCTATCGGTCGACGGATACCAATTGGCGTTTTATTTTCCCTCATCTTGGATTCCTCCGCCGGTTTATATATATAAAAACCAGGTTTGATGCTCAGCTGCAACATTTATAGATTTTCTGGTTTGCTTCCACAAACTATTCTTGTTTTCCTTTGGTTATTTCTAACCGGAATTATACTAATTCGTTGCATACTATACTACAGGCTTGTAGTAGTGGAGTATCATTTATCTAGGATATGGTAAACTAGGGCAGAGCTACCGCAGAAGGCTACAAGCACCTTTACAGCGCCGAAGGTAATCTTTACCTCCAACCCGACTTGAGTTTTTTTTAATGCGATTAATACTCTCGCTCTGCTAGTTGAATGTTCAAATCTCATAGCTAGTAATATATTTTTCTGTTATTGTCAAAGGCAGATGGTCCAAGCAAATCACCTCCACAGGTACAGTTTCATCTTTGCACTGGAATATTTCTTAAGAGGTTTAGCTTGTAAAGCATGTTTACTACCATGATACCCTCACGGTTATCTGTCACTAAAGGTTACTCGTCATTTTTCATCCGCAGGTATGAGGAGTCGAACCCTCGCTACTAATGTTTGGCTTGACACTCCTGTGACTGTCTTGCTAACAAGTTTCACTTCATGGCACAGGTACTTAGTTTCTCTTATTCGAAGGGTGGATCCCTCTCCTCAATGAGGCCTAAATGTCTTGGTTTTCGTAATTTCTCTGCACCCATTAGGCGTGGGCTTACCTCCAGGATTTAAGTAGTAATTTCTGAGTTGGAGAAAACCCCCAGCTCTATGGCGACTGTGGTTTTATTATTTGAGTAGTATATACCCTGCTTGATGTGTTTGGGGGTGTCACCCTCAGAAGAATTGTCAATTAAAACCTAATCCATTTTTTTTTTGATATGTGTATACTCCAAGTATTCGGGTCATGCTCGGCCCGTACTGTTAGTCTTGAACGCCGGTTTACATTTGTTGCAGTTCCTACTGGAGGGTTTTTATTTTCAGATGTAGCCATTTTTCTTTGTAGTACTGTACTTTCATACTCTCGACACTACCGTCTTGAGCACCAGAATTCCATCATCCGTCGTTTGATACAGTGTTATTAAATATATACTTTCCTGTTAATATGTTATGTTTTAAAACTTTTCAGTCTTGCATGCTTGTACGCTGTGGCTCCATTTCACCTTGGCTATCACTCAGAAGAGCCAGGTTGTGAACGGCACCCCATTCTTTGACAGTTCTCGGCTGTTCTGATCTTATAGCTGTCAATGTTAATCATTTCTTTATTGCATACATATTTTCCTATTCTCGGTTATTGCAGAGTTCTAGTTTTTCGCTAGGCTGTGTTCTACTTATGGCTGTATACTTTTTTAACAATTCTATTGTTTATTCATATGCCAGTTTTCTCTTTTCCTTTTCTTGCTCTATTGTATATCTCCAACTGTGAAGCACACTGTATAAAAATGTTTAGTGCTATGTTTTTCTCATCTAAAGTAATAGAAATCTCTCTTTCTTTCATACGACTGTAATTCATTAAATATAGCAATCACTTTATTCCAATTAGTTGACTATGTTGCCTACTAATAGTGCATAAAATGAAAGGTAGCCAAACTATGTTACATGATAGCAGTTTTTCCGAATAATAATATTTTTTAATAAGAAAAACATTAGATAAAGTTCCCTACAGATTCCTCTATCTTTTGTTCATTTATCACAGGTCTGCATAAAAATATTTAAGCTAACAGACTACAATGCCAGCTTTCCCTTTAACGATAGAATTTCTTCCCAGGTTAAAAATGAAGTAAATACTCAAAACACAGGGATACTTATCTGTACACACAGGAGTTTTAAGCTGTTGTCCATCCAATCTTCAAGGGAGGCTATTATGTCCCTTGCTTTTCCCCTAGCCCAAAACCTGGATGGTGCCATGGGCAACAGTGGAAACTTTCTGCTGTGACCTCTAGATGGCCAATCCAGTCACAAACAGGTAATCTAGCTCTCTAGGGTTGCAGAAGCTATTTTCAACTGGACTTCCTCTAGCTCTAGAAAATACTTCACCCTTATTGCTCAGAAAACAAAAACTAAAAATACAGAACCCCTGCCCCTCTCCTGGGTTTTCCTTTTATCCCTGGAGGGTAGGTAACTATTTTTCCAACTCTTCCCAACCACCTCCTATTCTTGGAAAATTTTACCAACAGCTTAAATTTTTTTACTTTTCATTATTTAATCCTCCTACTTTAATTATTCTTAATAAAATAATTTGTTTCTGTTTTATTTTAAAATGTACCATAAAGCTTCAAGTCTTTTTCCTTAGCAGAAATTTAAAATAATAAAAGTCTCTAACTAGTTAATACTAGTTAACCTTAATGAGGCTGTTACATCCTCCCCTCCTGCAAGCAACACCGTCCTCGGTGTCTCAGCCCAGCCTTGTGAATATTTCTGGGTAAGCTTCCCGCAGAAATTTTTCATCCTCCCAAGTAGCTTCATCCAATCCGAAATGCTTCCACTGCACTTTCACCTGGATGACTGCTCGCTTGCGGAGCTCAATTTCTCTTCTGTCAAGTATGCACTGCGGCTCGACCAGAAACTCACCGTCCGGTTCTACCTAAAAAAACAAGTATTTTCGAGTCAGCATACAACAATTATTCAAAACCTTACGTTAGGATTCCTATCATTTTTTTTTTCCTACCTGAATATTTTTCCAATGAATCACATGTCTTTCATCATGTACATATTGCTTCAGTAAGGACACATGAAATACATTGTGTACTTGAATATGACTGGGTAAGGCTAGTCTAGAAGCTACTGGTCCCACCCTTTCCAGTATTTGGAAAGGTCCACAATATCGGGGAGCCAATTTGGCACAGGAGGTCCATCTCATGACACTCCTTTTGGGCTTAACTCTTACATATACGTGCTATCCTACAGTGAACTCACGGTAGGATATTTTATTATCTGCGTACATCTTTTGTCTATCCTGTGCAACCTTTAAATTATGCCTTATTATTTTAACTTCAGCTTCCATTTCAACTGACATTTCGGGTCCCAACAATAATTTTGTTTCTGGACTGCTCCAGTTTATGGGTGTACGACATTGCCTTCTATACAATGCCTCAAAGGGACTCATTTTAAGGATTCCTGATACCATTGTTGTAGGCAAATTCCACCAGATGTAAGTAATCCTCCCATTTAACCGGTTGTTGCATCACATACATGCGCAATATGTCTTCCAGAACTTGGTTTACTTGCTCTATCTGCCCATCGGTCTAAGGATGGTAGGCAGTACTAAAATGTATCAGAGTTCCCAAACCGGTAAACAAGTTTTTCGAGAATGCGGATGTAAACTTAACATCCCAATCGAAAATTACAGTTTTAGGTATGTCATGCAACCTAAAAATTTCCTTCATAAATATATCTGTAATCTGCACTGTCTTGTATGTAGATTGTACTGGTATGAAATGGGTAGATTTGCTTAATCTGTCTACTACCACCATGATGGAATCATTTTTCTTTCTTGTTAGTGGTAGCCCGGTGATAAAATCTAAGGAGATAACCTCCCACTTCCACTCAGGAATGGGTATGGGTTGTAATAGTCTGGCAGGATGCTGATGTTCCACTTTAACCTGCTGACATTCCAAACATTTGCTTAGATATTCAACAATGTTCTTTTGCATACCAGGCTAATAGTATACCTTTCGTATGGTAGTGAGCATTTTCTGATAACCCGGATGACCAGCATAATTACTGCAGTGGTATTCATTTAAGATTAACTCTTTAAGAATGGTACAGTTAGGTACATAGATTCTTCCACGGAAGGTCAATATCTAATCCTTGTTCTTTCCAAATTCTGAGGACTTGCCTTGCTGCAAATTATACTCCATTTGCTGATACAGATATTGATATTCCGGGTCTTTCTACACTTCTTCTTTGAACTATTCCAACAGTTGGCTTGCTGGTTGACTGTAATATAGAGCATAAATACCATGCAGTTTTCTGCTTAATGCATCTGCCACTCGGTTTTCCTTCCCCTTAACATGTTGGATCTCCATACCAAATTCACTCAGAAAGGCGTTCCATCTTGTCTGTCTAGAATTTAAATCTGCCTGCTTGAAATAATTTGTCAAGCTGCTATGATCGGTTTTAAGTATGAATCTCTTACCCAGCCGGTAATGTCTCCATACTCGGAGGGCATGCACCACAGCTGTGAGCTCCAATTCATAGGCAGAATATCTCTGTTCATAATCCCTCAACTTCCTAGACTCGTAGGCTACCATTTTGCCTTCCTGAGTTAATATTGCACCAACTCCTTCCTTGCCGACATCGGTGCATACTTCATATTCCTTTCCGGGGTTAGCTACCTTCAACACTGGTGCTGTGGTTAGGAGTTGTTTCAGATTTTCAAAGCTTCTCTGACAATCTTCTGTCCATTTAAAATGCTTACCCTTTTTCTACAAAGATGTAATGGGAAAAGCAATCTGAGAAAATCCTTCTATAAATCTTCTATAATATCCAGCTAGACCCATAAATGATGTAATGTCTGCTACATTCTGAGGTACATTCCATTCCATAATAGTTTTTATCTTCTCGGGGTCTACCGATATCCCCTCAGCTAATATAACATGTCCCAAATATTGGATTTATAATTTAAAGAAATCACACTTGCTAAACTTGGCATAAAGCTGATGTTTCCTCAGTATTTCTAAATTTTTTCTTAAACGCTCTCTATGTTTTTCCTCACTTTTTGAATATACCAGTATGTCATCTATGAAAATAAGCACAAAATTATCCAAAAACTGATGGAAGATGCCATTCATCAACCTCATGAAGGTTGCTCGTGTGTTTGTCAAGCCGAAGGGCAGCACCACGAACTCATAATTCCCATAACATGTGTGGAATGTTGTTTTACAGATTTCCTCATCCTTGATCCGAATCTGATGATACCCGGATCTTAAATCTATCTTAGAGAACACCTTAGCCCCTCTCACTTGATCAAACAGATCATCAATTCTTGGCAAAGGGTATTTGTTCTTAACCGTCAACTTATTAAGTTGTTGGTAATCCATGCACATGCGTAAGGTTTTGTCTTTCTTTTTGACAAAAAGAACTGGTGCTCCCCAAGGAGACACACTTGGGCGGATATAGCCTTTGTCCATTAATTCTTGTAACTGCATCTTTAACTCTATTAATTCTGGGACACTCATTCTATAGGGTGCTCTTGATACCAGAGTGGCTCCTAGTAGAAATTCAATGGTGAAATCAATATCCCTTTTGGGTGGCAATCCAGGAATGTTTTCTGGAAACACATCCAAGAATTCCTGTACCACAGGAATATCCTCCATTATTGGAGCTTTTTCCTTGGAATCTACATAATCCACTTGGATGGCATAAATCTGACATCCTTTCCGGATACACTTTCCTAATTGAGATGTTGTTATGGGACGTAGTTGTACTGGTCTTTTAACCCCTTGAATTTTCTTATGCGTACCATCTTGCATTCTGATATGAATAACATTTTCCTTGCAGTCCACTAGGGCCCAATGTCCTTCCAGCCAATCCATTCCCAACAATACGTCATATGACCCCAATGGTAAGATATTTAAGTCTACTTGTAATTGCTGCCCTGCTACTTCCAGAACACAGTTAGGAATTTTCACAGTTACTTTATGCTTTGCCCCAATAGCTAATTGAAATAACCAGGAGTTCTTGAATTTCTACTCTTTTAAGTTGCATGACTCCACTATTTTAGGACTTACATAACCTAAGCTTGCTCTAGGATCTACTAAAATCGAAACAGGTTTGGTTAGTACAGTACCTTCTAGTTCAATCATCGTGGGATGGAAATCAGCCTGTCGATCCTCCAAGGCTGCATTTATGAGAGGTACACTCCGTGCCATGTCTCCCACTATAGATGTCTCTTGCAGATTTGCTACTGTCTCAATTTTATTCCGGTGGGGATATTTTTTATAGTAGTGAGCCTCTCCATAACCCCAGCACTGTAGGGGAGGTTTTGAAATCTACCCCTGTTCTGGCTTGCTGGATGCTTCTGTGGGCTTCTCCTCTCCTAGCCACTTAATTCTTTGATGATTTTTACCAAACTGCTTGCTGATGGAATTCCATGCTGAACCCTTAAGGTTACTGCTTTTACTGCTTTTGAATGTAGAAGTATTTTTCTGATTCTTCCTTGGCTGCCAACTTTTTCCTCCTTCCCCCTTGGCTTTATTTTGCTGATAACACATTCTTGCCTTACGAATAACCTCATCCATGGTCTGCGGGTTAACAAACTATATCCGCTCTCTTATATGAGCAGGTAGACTTCTTAGGAACCTCTGAACCTTGGCTTTTTCTTCGCGAAGATAAGGTACATAACGCAACAAGGAGGTAAATTTTGTGACATATTCATCCATGGTCATCTTCCCCAACCGAAGATCATGGAACTCCTTAGTCTTGTCATCATAAAATCTCTCTGTCAAATATTTTTCCTTAAAATATTGCTGAAACAGTTCCCATGTAATATCTTGCTCATCGATGTTGGGCATGTTTTTCACCTCCTCCCACCACAGGGTGGCCTTTTCTCGCAACTGGTATATGGCCAATCTGGCCTTCAAATTTCTACTGTACTCATATACTTGAAAGTATTTATTTATATTGATCAGCCATGCTTCAGCCACCTCTTTTGCCTCACCATCAAATGTTGGTGGCTTGATCTTACGAAACTCCCCCTGCAGTTCCACTTTCTGCCTCTTAGGACCTTGCTGGTCAGACTCATTGTCTGACTCTGCTTCATTACAATTCTTGTTTTTTCTTCTTTGAGAAGCACTCTTTTCAGTCCTGCCTGTGGTGTGATGTCCAGTTTGTTGTTCCTCATGTTCTGTAGACAATTGTTTCTCCACACTGGGATGCCCCTTGTCTTGATTTTTTTTGTCAGACAAACTTTTTAAGATCGTTTCTTGATCTTGCATCAACCTCTCATTATCCTTCCGAACTCTCATCATCTCCTCTTGTAGTTGCTGCATTGTATTTAAAAGAATGTAGTTTTTTGCAACTGTGCCTCCAGTAATTGACTGGTCTTTTGATGTTGTTCAACAGTTAGTTGAACCCACATTTCTGGATTCATGACTGTTGGAGCTTCCAGTTGTGACTGTGACGCTTCAACTTCCCTCATGTCACGTGCTTATTCTCAGTGCACTAAACACATGCACAACTTCACTGTTAGTAGACCCTTAGGATCCCAGTGTAGCAACCTGCTCTGATACCACTTGTCACATCCTTCAACAATAAAATTTACCAACATAAAAAAAAATATATACATGTTTAACTTATGCAACCTTTTACTTACATAAGTAATTATCTCATTACTACACCCGTACTTCAGATTATTGCACCTATGAAGTGTAGAACAACATTTATTTGTGCATTGAAATAATCTGTTTCATACCATTAAATTGAACATCATGGAGGTATAAATGGTTCGGGTTGTGTGCAATATGGTTGGCTCTTTACGCATAGATTTTAATATATGAACCTACACAATGATGTTATACATCTGGTTTGTACCTATGGAGCTTGCGCCAACTGTTATATTAAATTAAGCTGACTTTTAATGGTGATCTTCGGGTATGACGTTCCACGTGGCTTGCATCCGGCCATATGAGCGCGATTTGCTAGGTGTACTGAGCCTACAGGTGTCCGATTTCCCTCGGGATTTTGTTTTTCCCTACAAAGGAGTAGAGTGTGGCTACGGCTCATATCGCCAGTTTCACTGTGAGTAGGGAGGGTTTTGGCTCGACTGTAGTCGACGCTCAGGAAATCCGCACTCGGCGTTTCACCTTAGCTTCACAAAACGCACCATGCATTGCTGGCGGTCAAGGGCTACCAATTGGTGTTTTTTTTTCCCTCATATTTGATTCCTCTGCTGGTTTATATATATAAAAACCAGGTTTGATGCTCAACTGCAATATTTATAGCTTTTCAGGTTTGCTTCCACCAGCTATTCTTGTTTTCCTTTCATTATTTCTAACCAGAATTATACTAATTCGTTGCATACTATACTACAGGCTTGTAGCAGTGGAGTATCATTTATCTGGGATATGGTAAACCAGGGCAGAGCTACCGCAGAAGGCTACAAGCACCTTTACAGCGCCGAAGGTAATCTTTACCTCCAACCCGACTTGAGGTTTTTTCTATGCGATTAATACTCTCGCTCTGCTAGTTCAATGTTCAAATCTCATAGTTGGTAATATACTTTTCTGTTATTGTCAAAGGCAGATGGTCCAGGAGAATCACCTCTACAGGTACAGTTTCATATTTGCACTGGAATATTGCTTAAGAGGTTTAGCTTGTAAAGCGTGTTTACTACCACGATACCCTCACAGTTATCTGTCACTAAAGGTTACTCGTCCTTTTTCTTCCACAGGTACGAGGAGTCGAACCCTCGCTACTAATGTTTGGCTTGACACTCCTGCGGCTGTCTTGCTGACAAGTTTCACTTCATGGCACATGTATTTAGTTTTTCTTATCTGAAGGGTGGAGCCCTCTCCTCGATGAGGCCTAAATGTCTTGGTTTTCAGAATTTCTCTACACCCGTTAGGCGTGGGCTTACCTCCGAGATTTAAGTAGTAATTTCTGAGTTGGAGAAAACCCCTAGCTCTATGGCAACTGTGGTTTTATTATTTGAGTAGTATATACCCTGCTTGATGTGTTTGGGGGTGTCACCCTCAGACGAATTGTCAATTAAAACCTAATCCATTTTTTTTTTATATGTGTATACTCCAAGTATTTGGGTCATGCTTGGCTAGTACTATTAGTCTTGAAAGTCGGTTTACATTTTTTGCAATTCCTACTGGAGGGTTTTTATTTTCATATGTAGCCATTTTTCTTTGTAGTATTGTACTTTGATACTTTCGGCACTACCGTCTTGAGCACCGGAATTCCATCATCCGACGTTCGATACAGTGTTATTAAATATATACTTTCCTGTTAATATGTTATGTTTTTAAAATTTTCAGTCTTGCATGCTTGTACGTCGTGGCTCCATTTCACCATGGCTGTCACTCAGAAGAGCTAGGTTGTGAAAAACACCCCGTTCTTTGATAGTGCTCGTTTGTTCCGATCTTATAGATGTCAATGTTAATCATTTCTTTATTGCATACATGTTTTCCTATTCTAGGTTATTGCAGAGTTCTAGTTTTTCGCTAGGCTGTGTTCTACTTGTGGCTGTATACTTTTTAAACAATTCTATTGGTTATTCATATGCCAGTTTTCTCTTTTCTTTCTCTATTTTATATCTCCGACTGTGAAGCACACTGTATAAAAATGTTTAGTGCTACGTTTTTCTCATCTAAAGTAATAGAAATATTTCTTTCTTTCATACTACTATAATTCATTAAACGTAGAAATCACTTTATTTCAATTAGTTGACTCTGTTGCCTACTAATAGTGTAGAAAACGAAAGGTAGCCAAACTATGTTACATGATCGCAATTAGATAAAGTTCCCTACAGATTCCTCTATCTTCTGTTCATTTATCATAGGTCTACATAAAAATATTTAAGCTAACAGACTACAATGCCAGCTTTCCCTTTAATGATATAATTTCTTCCCAGGTTAAAAATGAAGTAAATACTCAAAACACAGGGATACTTATCTGTACACACAGGAGTTTTAAGCTGCTGTCCACCCAAAATTCAAGGGAGGCTATTACGTCCCCCGCTTGCTCCCTAGCCCAAAACCTGGATGGTGCCACAGGCAACAGTGGAAACTTTCTGCTGTGACCTTTGGATGGCCAATCCAGTCACAAATAGGTAATCTGGCTCTCTAGGGTTGCAAAAGCTATTTTCAACTAGACTTCCTCCAGCTCTAGAAAATACTTCACCCTTCTTGCTCAGAAAACAAAAACTAAAAAGACAGAACCCCTGCCCCTCTCCTGGGTTTTCCTTTTATCCCTGGAGGGTAGGTAACTGTTTTTCCAACTGTTCCCAACCACCTCCTATTCTTGGAAACTTTTACTAGCAGCTTAAAAGATTTTACTTTTCATTATTTAATCCTCCTACTTTAATTATTCTTAATAAAATAATTTGTTTGTGTTTTCATTTAAAATGTACCATAAAGCTTTAAGTCTTTTTCCTTAGCATAAATTTAAAATAATAAAAGTCTCTAACTAGTTAATACTAGTTAACCTTAATGAGGCTGTTACACATAATATTATAGAGTATATAAATTTTTTTATTTGACAAATATATTTTGTAAAATGACATATAGTTTTTAAAATACTTTTGTATAACTTATATATAAAATCGCAAAAAAAAAGCTAAAAAAATATTGAAAAGGCATTTTAAAAGATAAATCTATTTTTCCATAACAAATATTATTGAAATGTATAAACAGTTGAATTAATTGCCTTTCTCCAATCACACTTAAACGAAGGAAAGGTTTACAATACCTTTTGTAGCAGGATGACCGTTTATGGAAAATATTCCTTCTATTTATATATATATATATATATATATATATATATATATATATATATATATTTATAAAGAATTCTTAATTATAAACATAATTTATGAATTTCTTTTTTTGAATATATATATATATATATATATATGATGATGATGATGATTATGGTGGTTAGCATCCACTGAGAGCAATCTTTGGTCTATCAGACCTAAAGAAAAGAGTTATTTAATTTTATTTAAGATTTTATTCCTATGCTCAAAAAGCTTGGAGAGAAGCCTCCATCGAGACCAATCTTTGGCCTATCAGACCTAAAGAAAAGTGTTATTTAATTTGATTTAAGATTTTATTCTTATGCTCAAAAATCTTGGAGAGAAGCCTCCACTGAGACCAATATTTGGTCTATCAGAACTAAAGAAAAGAGTTATTTAATTTGATTTAAGATTGTATTTCTATGCTCAAAAAGCTTGGAGAGAAGCCTCCCCAACTCACTATAATTTTGACATCTTAATAGGCTAGGAATGTCAGTATTGCAACAAATATTATGAAATTGAGCTCTAATGTGGTTGTACGTGGGGCACTCTAAGAGGAAGTGATTTTCATCATAGATGTTCATATTCTCATAAAGATGGCAGATCCTTTCCATCGATGGTGTTTTGGGAACTGTCCAACGACTTGTTTCACTATGGAGCTCATGAGAGTTCACTCTAATCTTTGCTATATTAATTTTCTTCTTTGAGCTAGTTGAAACAGAGAGATACCTTTGATCTTCTAAGGTGGGGTTGATGACCTCCTTATAATACCTTAATTTTCTTTTAGCTGCTAGATCTTTCTCACACCACATTTTTTCTTTGAACTTATAAGTAACAATTTTTTTAATGTTATTGATGTTTTGCAATGAAACATTCTCGTTGATCTCCCAATGGTTTAACCATGCCCTGGTGTCTTTATACCAACCTTGTTTAAGCCTTAGGTGGTTTTGGCTAGAATTTGAAGCTAGCTTAGGAAGTCTATGGTCTCCTATGCTATTGAGCTTGTGCTTGTACAAAAGAAGCCTAGTCATAGCTAGGCTCTCGATCGAGGAAAGATCCACTTCTATAAGGAGAATAGGATAGGGTGTATTTCTTTTAATTTTAAGGTTATATGTTATAAAACGCTTTTTTATTTGCTCAATATTTCTCCAGGATTCTCTAGAGATGCTGCAACCCCAAACCTCACATCCATATAAGATAACATGAGTGACTAATTTTCAAAGAGGAACTTCTTTCTATCCCACATTACGAGGTTTATGGTTTTACAATTATTTTCAAGACCAAAATAAGCTTTCCACCACCCACTGATCCTTTTCTTAATGCTATAGTTCCATTTGAGTTTGTGATGAATATCAATTCCTAGGTACTTGTAAGAAGACACTTCCTCCAAGTTACTATTGTCATACATAAAATTAGTGTAAGTGTCCTTCTTGGATTTGATAATCATAACTTTTAATTTGTCAGTGTTAACAGACATACCGATGGTAGAAAAAAAATCTTTAAGAAGTCTAAGTTGCTTATCAAGATCAGATGGGCACCTTGCGAGAAGAACAATATCGTGAGCATAAAGAAGAAGGATGATGACTATCCCAGTTAAGATCGTGCCAGTACATCCTGCTTCCTCTAAAAAACCTTCTAGCTTGTCGATGTAAATGCAAAATAGGGTAGGGGAGAGGGGGAAACCTTGTTTAACTTTGATATTACACTTAATATCTTTCGACCACCCCTAAGTTCTCTTTAACTTGGCAATTACATTCTCATATAACCTTATAGCATCCGCTCTTAGCTCGAAAGGAACATATAGCTCTTCTAATATATTCCATCGATTATTTCTAGGAACCATATCGAAAGCCTTTCTAAATTCCACAAAGCCACAGAAGAGATTGGATTTATCATTGCGGAATTCTTCCATAATGATCCCAAGCATAATGAGGTGGTCTATTGTTGAGTGCTACCTTCTAAAACCCACTTGGCCTTTAGCCCGCTTGCCTTCACTTTCAAGCCAAATGCTCAACTTCTTTTCCAAAATAATACCATATAACTTGGCTAAGAGAGGGTTGATCATAATTTTTCGATAATTAGAGGGGTTATTTGTATTTCCACTTTTAAAAATAGGGATAATGAGGCTCTAAGTCCAAGGTTTAGGGAACCCTTGCTTGACTTCTTGGTTGAAAATCTTGTGAATGTGGGGGATGAGGACAGGACCTCCAATTTTTAAGATTTCCGCTTGGTAACCTTCAATGTCTTTAGCTTTCCCATTTGCTAGGCGTTTAACCCCAAAATCAATGTCTTCTAATGAGAAAAATTCTTTCATTGTGATCAGCGTTTCAAAATCCCTCGCATTTGGAGATTTGTAAAGCTTTTTAAGGTAGGAATTCCAGTTGTGTAAAGAAATTTTATTACTATCTTTAGTTTTGCTAGTTAGAATCTGCCTCGAGAATTTCTTAGGAGCCACCTTATAATATATATATATATATATATATATATATATATATATATATATAGATATATATATATATATATTATAATTTATAATTTATAATTTATTTTAATAATTATATTTAAAATTAAAAATTAAAAAAAAATTTATATTAATTTATTTTTTAATTAAGAAATTTAATGAAATATTTTAAAATATATATATATATATATATATATATATATATATATATATATATATATATATATATATATATATATATATATATATATATATATATATATATATATATATATATATATATATATATCGATTGATGAATGAATTAAATATCAAGATTTTTTTCTATATATATATATATATATATATATATATATATATATATATATATATATATATATATATATATATATATATATATATATATATATATATATATATATATATATATATATATATATATATTTTGATGAATGATGTTTTGAGCATTAATTTGTTAATAAGTTTAAATTTACATCTTGATAATCATTGTGAGAGACACATTCTACAACCTAGTATGAAGAATATGTATAACTGTTATGATGCTAGAATTGATATGTGTTTCCTTGAAAATAAAAATCAATTGTCGTTTTCAATATAAAAATAAACTACCTTTTATATTAAAAAAAATGTCCACTATAGAAAAACCAAAAGTAAATACTCATGTTTGGTTAATTATAATTAAAATCATTATAAAATATCAATACTATCAGGGGTGAAAATGTGAAGCTGGGTTACACTTTTTGCCCTTTTTTGAGAAAAATTTTTCATTTTTTTGGGTTCTTCAACTTTCTGCAAACTATAACAATTTTTCCGTGTAGAATTTCATTTTGCGGTAAAAATAAAAGTTGTGAGAAATTTTGTTAGCTTTCTATTACTTATTTTTTGAAATTTTTTTATGCGGATTTGATATGTCAACTTACCGTTTATTTGAGTGTGTGTTTCTTAACAATCAAAGAATTCATAAGTAGTCATGTTATGTGGCAACGTTGTATTCATTGAAAATTCTTGTTTTTGAAAAAACAAAATGTGTTACAACAATCTAGACAGAGTCTACTTTGGTTTCATCATATTTACAAAGCCAATGGATGCATATCATAATTACTAGAATTTTTTGAACTGGTCTAATACAAAAAACTGCGTATTTTTTATATGTTTCGTGTGGCAACAAATTTCTTAACATACAAGTTATAAACTAAAAATCTAAAAGCTACCCATTACAGTCAACGGACCAATGTAATGCTCCATAATTTTTTAAATTTTTTTTACAATGTATTTTGGGAGATACAAAATTTGATTTCACTGAATCACGATGACCCTCAAAAATTGTTTGCACTCATTTTATTAGAAAAATAATTAAAATTAATAAACGTTTACGAAATTTCATAAAATTTATATTTCCTGAAAGTAGATTCAATTCTGAAAATGCTTGTCTTAGTTCCGACAGTTAATTAACAAGTTTTCATGGAGTTTAATCAGTCCAAAGTTGCAGAACCGTTTTCAGAGCTTGGCTCTGCGTAATCAGTGACGCGATAGTTCGGCCGAACTATTAGAGACAGTTCGGCCGAACTATGTTTTCCGTTTATGGGCCGCTAAAACTAACGCCTTAATAGTTCGGCCGAACTTATTATCAAAAGTTCGGCCGAACTATTGTGTAATTTTCCGTCGGCCGGAATTTTTTGTGGAGCCCCCTACAAAACACACATTTCGCGGTCAATATAAATTGCCGCGAAATGATTCACAATTTTCGCACATTTCGCACTTCATTTCATCTTACAACTTGTTTTGAATTCAAAATTTTTTCTTCAAAGTTTGGGGTCAAAAAAATTTTTTGGAAGACATTTTCTGGAGGCGGCGTGATTTTTCTTGGAGGTTCAAAGTTTGAATTTAAAAAAAATTTTTGGAAGACATTTTTGGAGGCGACGTGATTTTTCTTTGAGGTATGTACGTGTTTTGTGTTGAAATAAATCTTTTGAGCTTTTTTGTTCAAAAATTTTTCTTTACATTTTAAGATTTAAAGAATTTTTTTGGAAGACATTTCTTGGAGGCGGTGTGATTTTTCTTAGAGATATGTACGTGTTTTTGATTGGATTACGTATTTTTTAGAAAAGATTTTTTTAAATTAAATCTTTTGTGATATTTTTTGTAATTGAGTTATTGTCTAATTTTTTAAAGGAAATTTTTTAAACCTCATACCCTATTATCATGGGAAATCGAAGAACTTGTGTGAGAAAATATGATCGAAAAAGAAAGCTCGAGGAACGTAGAGAAGAGACGAGACAATATCGCAAAAGAAAGTTAGAGGCTCTCTCAAATATTGAAGAGGAAAATCAACCTCAAGCAGAAATTGAAGCAGGTATGTAAATGTAAATATTACATGCTCTATTGATATATATTTAAAATTTCCCTAATGTAAAATGTAACGCTTAATTTTTATTTGATAAACTAGTTTGAAAAATATTTTGTTTGATGTACACAGATAGAGATATTCCTCAAAATATTGAAGAAGAAAATCAACCTCAAGCAGAAATTGAAGCAGGTATGTAAATGTAAATATTATGATCTATTGATATATTTTTAAAGTTTTCCCAATGTGCAATGTGAAGCTTAATTTTTATTTGATGAACTAGTTTGAAAAATATTTTGTTTAATGTAAACAGACAGAGACACTCCTCAAAATATTGAAGAAGAAAATCAACCTCAAGCAGAAATTGAATCGGGTATGTAAATGTAGATATTATGATCTATTGATATATTTAAAATTTTCCTAATATTTATTGACATATTTATTAATTTAATTATTTATTGAATATGTACTATTTTTTCGAATATGTACAGATGAAATCACTATCGATAATGAGATGTTAGAAAATGTCGACACTCGCACATATGGAGATAAAAAACCCGACTATTTTATACGATATCGTGTCGAGAAAATTTTGGAAATGTTTTTCAAAACTGAGGTGACAGTTCAAGCTCAAATGTTGAAATGTCTCTTATCATCAAGGAAATTAAAAGAAGCGACGACACTATTGGGTATTTGAAAATCAACCAAAGATAAAAAAATGAAAGAAGAGGTGATAAAAAATATGAGTAGTGCTATAGAGTCAATTAAGAGATCTAGAGATAAAAATGTTTCAAATATACGTAGAGGAATACAAATGGCAATGGTTTCACCAAGTACTCGAGAGAATCGTTTGAATCTAACATCTATGGCACGAGCACTGGGAACCTCGCGAAAAACTCTGCACAAACATCGAAAATTTCGACTGCAAATAGACGTAAATGATGAAATCGCTTGTTGGAGAGCTATTTGTAGGCAACCATACAAAGATAGACTTGGAGAAGATGTTAAAAAAATAATATATGAATATTGGAAGAACAATTCGCGTGTTTCACCCACTGCAAGACATGTGATGAGAAGAAGAATAGCGCGAAATCAATACGAAGAACATGAAAAACATCTCTTGGAAACCACTCAAATAGAGTTATTCAACAAGTTCAAAGAAGAGAATCGTCAAATTCATGTTTCACTTAGTGCTTTGTTCAACAAAAACCATGGTATGTAAAACCTATCACCGTACGCGACACTTGTTGTTGCCGTTATCATGTGGAATTTGAGTTATATTATGACACATTCCTTGATCTCGGTAGAACATTATGGAATGATTCACCTCCTCCTTCCACTATCCGTGAATTCATATCTCAAATTCTATGTGAAAGAGAAAGCGATGAACTATTTTACAAAAAGAAATGTGTTGGTGGTAAAAAATGCGATGATTGTGGAAATTTGACTAGATTTCAAAACAAATATCGTATTGATATAAATGATCAATCATTGTCCAACATGAAAGTGAAATGGAAGAGATACGAATATACCAGTACATCGATTCAAAGTGTAGATAGTGTTAAAAGAATCGAATTACGAGAAGACGAAATTTTTCTAATAGACATTTTGAGAAAGTTTGAAGCAGAAATTTACAAATACACCATGCATTCCCATAGAGCTCGATGGCAAGACTTGCAATTCAAAAAATCTCGTGAAGTTTTTCCACCGGGAACCATTTTGTCAGTGATTGATTTTGCAGAAAACTACACATTTGCTCCACAAAAAGAAATTCAGAGTGAATACTATCACTCTGACCAAGTCTCCATGCTCGTTCATATTCTATATAGACATGCTGAACAAAATGTCGATCATATAGAAATCACGAGTGATAATCGACATATAATTAAAGAATATCATTTTTATATCAGTGACGATCGTACGCATGATACATGTTTTGTACAACATTGTTTTGGAAAAATTTATGATTCATTGAAAAATCGTGGAATAACATTCAATGAACATTGGATATGGTGAGACGGATGCGCAGGTCAATTCAAATCTGCACGATCATTTTTTTGGTTGTGTCGTCTTCATAAGAAAACCTCCATTAAACATTGTTGGAATTTCTTTGAGACTGGCCATGGAAAAGGAGAACATGACGGTGCGGGAGCATGCATAAAACGAGTACTTCGAAGATATCAAATGAACCACTTTGCACGCCGACTTGCAAACGCTGAAGAAGTTGTTCAATGGTGCAAAAATGCTCTAAGCCATGAGATTAACCCATCACGAGAAGTGCAAAGGTACATTCAATTTAATTTATATTGGTAATCTAATTTTAAACATTGTACATTTATCATGCAATGATTATTTTTAATTGTATTTTGATATCGTATTTACAAATTCTTTTCCTAATTTTCCATATAAAGGTTTTTCTGGCATATTGGAATCGGAGACGTAAATAGATCAATTGGAAATGAAGTTGGAACAATAAAAGGGACTCGAAAATTGCATTCAATTCAAACAAAATTGTCCACAAATGTGTTTGCATTGGATAAAAGAAAATATTCTTGTTTTTATGATGTTTGCATAGACAACACAAAATCCAATGACATCTGTGAAAACAAAATGTATGTGAACGATTGGAAACATACAGAGCTAAATACAAAGGGAAAAATGTCTTTTGCAATGATTGAAGAAATGGAATCAGAGGAAACTACAATATCATCCGATGGTGATCGAGTTTCTGATCTTGTTAGAGAAGGTAACAATTGAATTACTTTTTAATGATTTAAAGATTTACAAATTTAAATTTAAATATGCATAATTAAATGTTAAATTTATTTTATTGTGCAGGAGATGTTTTTGCTGTAATTACACCTATTGACAACGATGAAAATGTGAAGTATTATTTGATGCATTGCACTGAACAAAAAATGAAATTATTACAAGACTATAATGATCACGGATTTCAGTATGACAAAGGGTCTATTATACTGAAAGGTTATTTTTTCAAACAAACTCGTGAAAGTGGAGACTTTGTTTACTTCGAAGACTATGAACCTGATTCCATAAGTTGTCAATATAGTCACTTGGTGTGTGCAGCGCGCATAAAGTTGATAGAAGTTCAATCAAAGAAAAAATAAAAAATTAAGAAATGGAAAATGTCAAAATCCGATCATGAACGGATTATTGAGGATGGAATTCCATTAGAATTTTTTTGAGTGAAGTGTCGGGACAACAATTTATTATCTTTTAAACCTTTCAGTACTCAACTAAAAATTGAACTGCTTATGTTATTTGTGGTTTGCAAATGTTACAAATTGTTTGGGTACAAGCACGTGCTCTAGTTTCCACTGAAAATAGTTTTTCTATACATGTGCATTGATTAAAAATGTTAAATATGTATTAGATATATATATTCTAGAATGAAATTAATTGTTCTTGTATATTAATTGTTTTTGTATATGTTCTCCGACCATATGGTACAAACTATTTCACTTTATTTTGTAAAGTCAGATTCGGTCCCCATATGGCCTAGCCTCCAAGGGACGAGATAACAAGTGGTTGTCCCCACTTGCCCGAATCTCGGCTTTTAAGTACAATTTTACTGTTTATGTCGAGCATCTTACATGATGTCCTAGCCAGAGATAGATTCTCTTTGTTTCAAGTTTCTAGTAAAAGTTGTCACTGAATGCCCCGCTCGAACTCTTGTAGTAAACACCATACCTCATCTCTCTTGCTCTCCAATATTATTAGGTTTAATTATTATAACACAAAAATCGTTCTATACATTATCAATAATTTTTTGCGCTTAAAGTAAAATCAATGAACATTATTAATCCAATGTCTTTACAAGTAATGTACCATCATACATGCAATTATATCAAATTAGAAATCAACATATACAATGAAATCAATGGGGATTGTCTTGTTGCAAGTAGTTCATAATTTCAATTTACCATATGTGCAAATGTAGGTTGAAACCATCAAAAACTTTAAGTTGTAAATTGAAACCATCCAAAACTTTAAGTCTTAAAACCCTTTCGATTATATATTGTGCATCATTAAAACATTTAACATTTAAAGTTTCATTAAATATCACATGAAAAATGTAGATTGAAACCATCCAAAACTGGAGTTTTAAAAACTTCACATGCCACATGCCAATTATAATTCAACAATCCAACAAAAACATTTAACAAATTAAATATCACACGCCACACTAAGACGACCACACTAAGAGGATTGGTGCACTTCGTTTGGAATGAGTCAATATATGTCGTATTAGAGCGATTAGACAGAATTCGAAAAGGAAAGAGCTTGAACCAATTCAAGCAGACCCAGGATCGAATTGTTCTATGGAGCTTCATGAGAAGAGATATGTGAAAAGCATTGTTAAGCCATGCCAATTATAATTCAACAATGCAATAAAAACATTTAACAAATTAAATATCACACGCCAAAGTCGTTTCAAGTTTTTGGTAAAAGTTGTCGCCGAATGACCTACTAGAATATTATAAATACTCACTTTGTAAGATCATTTGGCATTCGAAAAAATTCGAAAGTCTTAGACTGTCAATCAATTTAAAGTATCATTCACCATAGGGAGTGTAAAATATTCAATGTAGGTTGGTGACGATGCTCACTCCTAGCTTGAAGCAGCGCCAATTACCAATTCTTTAATGAATTCCAATGCACTAGACCAACGTTGGTTCAACCTACTTGGTTTTTCACGCAAGAAATTCCAAGGATGGAATTTCTAGACAAACTGTTGAAATTGAAAAGCTTGACATGGAGATACGACAAGGTGAACAAAGACTTCAGGAACTCTTTATGGAAAGGGCTCACTTGAAGGAAATAAGCACCACGTTGCGGGGTAAAGTCAAGAACATGGAAGATAAGATCAAGAGGGACTTTCTTGATCCGAAACCTATTGGTTTGAAGAAAGAAAATGCATGTGTTGGCACACTTGGAAAAGAAGAGGACCACACTAAGAGGATTGGTGCACTTCGTTTGGAAGGAGTCAATATATGTCGTATTGGAGCAATTAGACAGAATTCGAAAAAGAAAGAGCTTGAACCAATTGAAGCAAGCCCAGGATCAAATTGTTATATGGAGCTTCATGAGAAGAGATATGTGAAAAGCACTGTTAAGCCAAGGGCTAGTTCGAAAAACATATTGGAAGAGGAAATGTTGAAGAAGATTGCGAAAGTAAGGCACAAGACAAGGAGGAATGATGATGAAAGTTCCTTGGACTTGAGATTCATGTCTACAACCGTACATGGGAAAAAGTTCTTTGCTTTGATAGACATGGGGCTACCCATAGCTTCCTAAGTCGAAAGGCAGCTTCATCTCTTAGAAAGAGGAAGGCTAGCATCGAGAAAGAGTTGAGTGCTTTCAAGGCAGTCAACTCAAGGATAAAAGTAGCACGACTGGTGTCATGAAAAACACACATGTGAGAGTAGGGTCATGGTTTGGAAAGATAGACTTAAGAGTCATTGACATGGATGATCATTCTATGATGGACCATACCAATGATGGACCGAGACATGAACTCTTAATTCTTGTGATCAATCTTAAACTATTTTATGAAAGATAGATAAAACATTTAAATATTTAGCTCAAACTCTTGTAGTAAACACCATACCTCAAGTCTCTCTTGCTCTCCAATATTATTAGGTTTAGTTATTATAACACAAAAATCATTATACATTGTCAATAATTTTTTGCGCTTACACTGAAATCAATGAACACTATTAATCCAATGACTTTACAAGTAATGTACCATCATACATGCAATTATATCAAATCAGAAATCAACATATACTACATAATGAAATCAATGCGGATTGTTTTGTTACAAGTAACATTTCAATTTACCACGTGCAAATGTAGGTTCACATTCTATCATTCATGTAGTTTTTAAAACTTCAGATACCATTAGAATTATAATTCAACTATCCAACTAAAACATTTAACAATAAATATCACATGCCATGCCAATTATAATTCAACTATCCAACAAAAATATTTAACATTAAATATCAAATGTCAAATATAATTCAATGACAACATTACTTCACATTCACATGCCAAAAGTACTAAAACCATCCAAAGAAAACTGAAATCAATGAACAAGTTATTAATCCAATGACTTTACAAGTAATGTACCATCATATGTATGCAATTATATCAAATTAGAAATCAACATATATAATGTAATGAAATCCAATGACTTTACAAGTAATGTACCATCATATGTATGCAATTATATCAAATCAGAAATCAACATATATAATGTAATGAAATCAATGGGGATTGTCTTGTTACAAGTAACATTTCAATTTACCACATGTGCAAATGTAGGTTCACATTCCATCATTCATGTAGTTTTAAAAACTTCAAATGCCATGCCAATTATAACTCAACTATCTAACAAAAACATTTCCAACAAAAATATTTAACATTAAATATCAAATGTCAAATGTAATTCAATGACAACATTACTTCACATTCACATGCCAAAAGTACTAAAACCATCCAAAGAAAACTGAAATCAATGAACAAGTTATTAATCCAATACAAGTTATTAAAAACTTCAAATGCCATGCCAATTATAATTCAACTATCTAACAAAAACATTTAACATTAAAATCACATGCCATGCCAATTATAATTCAACTATCTAACAAAAACATTTAAAACATTAAATATCACATGCCATGCCAATTATAATTCAACTATCCAACAAAAACATTTAACATATATGTCCAAAAATATGTCCAAAAAACATATTGTAATAAAATATGTCAAAAAATTGTAAATCTCACTCAAGTATCAAACTGTATCAAGTTTAACAAATTTTAAAACCATCTAAATTTTGAAATAAAATCAAATCTACTGTATGTCTTGTCCGTCAAATGGAAGATCTAGCCTCTGGGTCCCGATTGGCTCGCTACCTTGTAAAGGGAAAACCTACATACACAATGTACATGTACTTGAACATTAAAATTTGAAGTTATAAAAATTAATGAGAATATATATATATCTAGAACTTCATGTAAAAAACAAAATATAACAAAAAAATCGCGCAATACCTCGTAAGGTTGCCTCTCCATTTGATGAAGAGTATCTGCCATAGAAACATCTGTAGTGGTAACCTGTACAATATACATGTACAGTTAAATATAAATTTATATATATATATACATAAATAATTTATATAAATTAAAAACTTTCAAATGAAAATGCACGTGTGTACATATATATAAAATTATTTGAACAATAATATTAAAAAAAAGAACTAAAGACAACTTCTTCAAATGCTGTGGATGTCCCTATCTCCGTCGCTAAAGTCCTCGGATTAAAAAAATCTTCTATACAAACCTAAATTCAAAAAATTTTAAATAACTCAAAATATAGATCTCTCTCTATATCTCAATTTTTTATGGAACTTTTTGAGGTAACATAAATTTTGAACTTGTGAAAAATTGTCCATACTTGGTCATCTCCCAATGAAGTAGAAGGTATATCTCCTAAAGAAGAAGAAGGTACCGGGATCCCAAAAACATCAGACGGAATCGGTACCTGTTAAAACATTTTATCGAATTATATATATACATACATGTACATGTGTGGCAACAATTATTTATTTTAGAGTCACTTAAAAACACTAACATACATGTGCCAACATATCATGATGGGCAGACCCATCTGCATCGTTTGAGCCAGAGGTCCCGAACGTAATATTAACATTTTCATCACGCATCATGCCTGAGAACTGCAAATGGTGTTTTAACATATAATCATACATTTTTGTTAGATTTATGTACACATACAAATAAATGTATACATGTGTACATACACATGTATTTATTACAAATTGTACACATGTATATGTAAATATAATTTCAAATCCTAAGGTCACTAACACATACCGTTCCGTTGCCCTCTTCCTCACGAAAAATTAGGTCTTGCAGACCATTGCGACAATTTATTGCGTATGTTCGGAGATCTTCAACATTCATGTTGTAAATCTCCTCATCTGTATGATAAAAAAAATTGGCACGTGCATATTGACGTGCTCTTTGTCGATTTAAGCCAAGATCGACTCCACTCAATCCGCTATGAACATTTTCAATCATAACATCTCTTGCTTCACGACTTATTTGAGAAGTCGCATCCATCTCTGATCGCAAGGTTTCGACTCGAGACGGTCGACTCACCAATGGCGGCTCAGGGTGAGGCAACTCCACATCTCGCTTTGCGCCCTTACGTTGACATAATCGACCTCTCCCCGGGCCAAAAATTTTTGAAGGAAGATCATTGTAGTCGGGTTTCATACCCTTAAAAAATTCTGCATAAAACATTTGTGCAAAATAAAGAGGAACCTCATCGTTCCATGGAAGCCTTCCAAAGGCCGCGAGATGTCGACTATACAAATATTTTGCTATGTCTGGGTGCTTGAAATACTGCACCTTCAACATCTTTCTTTTTGGCCCTTCCTTAAAATTAAACATTGACTTAGCGTCTTGTTTTGAAACTTGTTTTTTTATGTCCTGCCATTTATCGGGACCTATCACTGCTTCTCTTATCTGTCTCATCACTTCTACAAACGAATCAGTGGTTGGCCCCAAATCTTTGTACACTTTTACCATTTCACTCAATGAATGTGCAACTATCTGTAGGCTTTGTCTACTCTCAACAGGTATAGTCAAATCCTGGAGATCTGTCTGCAATTTTGCATAAAGGCTTTCACACCTTTGTAAGGTGCATTCCGCCATGTTCCTTTCCCATGGTATATCAGTAATCTCAGCCGGATAAGTTGTGCTAGGTTGACAACCTTCTTCTTCAATGTAGCACGCTGCCCTGCGTCTTTTTTGACCACTGGCTCGAACATTTTGAGCCTCTGCATCAATATATATATAATTTCATATATTAGAAAAAACATGTGTAAAAAAAGTTGCAAAAATTTAATGAAAAAATATTGAAATTGATGGCAACCTTTATGTTGTTGGTTAACATCATCTCCAACATGACCCTGCTGAGAACCAGCCCCAGAATGATGCCGCTGAGAACCAGACCCACAGCGACCCTGCTGAGAACCAGCCCCAGAATGATGCTGCTGAGAACCAGACCCACAGCGACCCTGCTGAGAACCAGCAGCCATTGATTGCTGGCCTTCGGGGGAATAAATATCACCCCCTTCCGACACCATGTTACCTCGACCGGTTGAACCTTGGCCACACTCCATTGATGGAGTAGAAAGCCTTCTCCTCTTGCCTCCTAAAAATTAAAATATGAAACTTGTTAACAACTAATTTCACTCACAAAGTTAGTAAAAAAATCAATTCCATATGTACACACAGGTATGTAGATTTAAGATTATATTTAAATACCGTGAACATCCTCCGATCCCCGAGACTCCATATGGGATTCGGTTGATCTTCGTCTTTCATCCTCCATGATGTATATCTATTGGTCAACATTCACAAAATAGATTTCAAAAAATCAATACCTCACAGTAAAATCCAATTTGGGGATGTTAAATCCAATATGTTCTATATTTCTTACATTTCAGCCCTCCTATTTTTCTTTCCAACCAAGGTTTATAAAATAACATGAGAAGCAACATGAGACTTAGAAAAATCATTTTCATTATCTATATGGAAGGCTACGTGTAATATATCCCCTTGAGCTTAAGGGTATGTAGTTTGTCAATTTTTATCATATATCCCCTTGAGCTTAAGGGTATGTCCCTTGTTAGAGAAAGTACATGAGCTCTATTATTTGAGCTAAGAGTCAGTTGTTTGAAGAGGCATATTTTGTCAACTTGTTTGGTTGATGGTTTTGTACACCAATATGTAAGAGTACATGGACATATTCACATGATGTGAATTTTTTTTTCTTTGAAGGAGAAAATGATTTGTTTTTAGTTTGATGGTTTTGTTTGTGACAAGATGTCACAAGATTTTGGTGTAAGTGGTGGTGCTACTATTGAGGCATGATGTATGGTGACCAACACATCTTGAAATCGTCAGAGATTGAGACAATGTTGTGTATAATGTTTGTGTTTCACATAAATAGACAAGAGGTCGTTGTTTCTTAAACCCTTATTACGTGATGAGGTGGCAACATCACATGATGGAGTGGGGAGAAATGGGGGTGCTTAAGGGGTATGAAGGATACTTTTCAACTCATGAAGCATCGGGCATGAATTGGTGGGATGACCTAATGTGTCTCAAAGGGCACACGGGGGACTAACCTTGTGTATTTTTGGTTGAAGGTTCTTTCTAAAATAAAAATTATAAATAACTATGGAAACTTGCATTAACAAATTATCCTACAAAAATTATTGTAGAAAATTTTCAAAATTGAAATGCAACCTTAAATTCCTTGCATTCTTTCATCAACTTTGTTAATAATTGAATAGTCTACTAGTTGACTATATTACCAACTGCAATGAATATTGTCTTTTCCTAATGTTCATTGTGAAAATGGATCCTCACATTAATGTGATAGGATCTTTTTCATCTCTCAAGTTACTAGGTCAAAGCATCCTAATGGGTAAATTAATTGTGAGATAAATTACAAGCATTAAAAGTCAATCCAGGTTCTTATACTTCTGAAGTACACTTGCACAATATATGCTAAAGCCAAAATATGGAGACAATTATCACCAAATCCAACGTACGATTGTGCATGACGGAGAATATCTAGCGCTTTCCCTTGTTAAATATATTAACAAGGGAAAGCGCTAGAGATTCTCCATCATGCATAATCGTACGTTTATGATTATAGAGTGAAAAAACTAAAAGAATCAACTTGTAGGGTCATTTAAATGGGGGGTGGAGAATTCCTGGGTCTTAGCAAATTCAAAGTATGGTGCATGTTGCATGAAGCAAGATGTTGAAAGTAGAGTTATGTTAGACACACATAAATGCAACAAATATGGAAATTTGTACATGAGCTTTATTATTTCCTTTAATATGTGATCCATGCCTTTCTCTAATTCATATTTTTATCTCTTCTATTAATTATGTTATTCTTTCTATGTATTGTTCTAGTACAAAGGGGTGAAATAATTTCGTATCATTTTCTAAGTGGTGAGGTCGTTTGAATCTCCAATAGTTGTGTTGGTGTGGTGGGAACCATGCTAGGAGTTGGGCATTCCATTGATATGGTCAAGGTACTTAGTGTATGAGGAGCATCCAAAATTAGGCGGATTGGGATCTTGATGAGGGGGATATGTCACTTGATGCATGCAGTGATGATGGTATTTGATGAGTACAGAACACATATAGATGAGATGAGTGTCTTTAACATAGAGCACTCAAGGGCATGCCAAATACTAATTAACCGAGTTCGTTACATAATAAATGGTGGAAGAGGAATCATCAACATATGAGGTTGGTGTAAGTGGTGGTGCTACTATTGAGGCATGATGTATGGTGACCAACACATCTTGATATCGTCGGAGATTGAGACTATGTTGTGTATAATGTTTGTGTTTCACATAAATAGACAAGAGGTCGTTGGTTCTTAAACCCTTATTACGTGATGAGGTGGCAACATCACATGATGGAGTGGGGAGAAATGGGGGTGCTTAAGGGGTATGAAGGATACCCTTCAACTCATGAAGCATGGGGCATGGATTGGTGGGATGACCTAATGTGTCTCAAAGGGCACACGCGGGACTAACCTTGGGTATTTTTGGTTGAAGGCTCTTTCTATTAAAATAAAAATTATAAATAACTATGGAAACTTGCATTAACAAATTATCCTACAAAAATTATTGTAGAAAATTTTCAAAATTGAAATGCAACCTTAAATTCCTTGCATTATTTCATCAACTTTGTTAATAATTGAATAGTCTACTAGTTGGCTATATTACCAACTGCAATGAATATTGTCTTTTCCTAATGTTCATTGTGAAAATGGATCCTCACATTAATGTGATAGGATCTTTTTCATCTCTCAAGTTACTAGGTCAAAGCATCCTAATGGGTAAATTAATTGTGAGATAAATTACAAGCATTAAATGTCAATCCAGGTTCTTATACTTCTGAAGTACACTTGCACAATATATGCTAAAGCCAAAATATGGATACAATTATCACCAAATCCAACGTACGATTATGCATGACGGAGAATATCTAGCGCTTTCTAGCGCTTTCCCTTGTTAAATATATTAACAAGGGAAAGCACTAGAGATTCTCCATCATGCATAATCGTACGTTTATGCTTATAGAGTGAAAAAACTAAAAGAATCAACTTGTAGGGTCATTTAAATGGGGGGTGGAGAATTCACAGGTCTTTGCAAATTCAAAGTATGGTGCATGTTGCATGAAGAAAGATGTTGAAAGTAGAGTTATGTTAGACACACATAAATGCAACAAATATGGAAATTTGTACATGAGCTCTATTATTTCCTTTAATATGTGATCCATGCCTTTCTCTAATTTATATTTTTATCTCTTCTATTAATTATGTTATTCTTTCTATGTATTGTTCTAGTACAAGGGGGTGAAATAATTTCGTATCATTTTCTAAGTGGTGAGGTCGTTTGAATCTCCAATAGTTGTGTTGGTGTGGTGGAAACCATGCTAGGAGTTGGGCATTCCATTGATACGGTCAAGGTACTTAGTGTATGAGAAGCATCCAAAATTAGGCGGATTGGGATCTTGATGAGGGGGATATGTCACTTGATGCATGCAGTGATGATGGTATTTGATGAGTAAAGGACACATATAGATGAGATGAGTGTCTTTAACACAGAGCACTCAAGGGCATGCCATATACTAATTAGCTGAGTTCGTGACATAATAAATGGTGGAAGAGGAATCATCAACATATGAGGTTGGTGTAAGTGGTGGTGCTACTATTGAGGCATGATGTATGGTGACCAACACATCTTGATATCATCAGAGATTAAGACAATGTTGTGTATAATGTTTGTGTTTCACATAAATATACAAGAGGTCGTTGGTTCTTAAACCCTTATTACGTGATGAGGTGGCAACATCACATGATGGAGTGGGGAGAAATGGGGGTGGCAAGGGGTATGAAGGATACCCTTCAACTCAAGAAGCATGGGGCATGGGTGGTGGGATGACCTAATATTGTCTCCAAAGACACCGCGGGACTAACCTTAGGTATTTTTGGTTGAAGGCTCTTTCTATTAAAATAAAAATTATAAATAACTATGGAAACTTGCATTAACAAATTATCCTACAAAAATTATTGTAGAAAATTTTTCAAAATTGAAATGCAACCTTAAGTCCTTGCATTCTTTCATCAACTTTGTTAATAATTGAATAGTCTACTAGTTGACTATATTACCAACTACAATGAATATTGTCTTTCCTAATGTTCATTGTGAAAATGGATCCTCACGTTGATGTGATAGGATCTTTTTCATCTCTCAAGTTACTAGGTCAAAGCATCCTAATGGGTAAATTAATTGTGAGATAAATTACAAGCATTAAATGTCAATCCAGGTTCTTATACTTCTGAAGTACACTTGCACAATATATTGTAAAGCCAAAATATGGAGACAATTATCACCAAATCCAACGTACGATTATGCATGACGGAGAATATCTAGCGCTTTCCCTTGTTAAATATATTAACAAGGGAAAGCGCTAGAGATTCTCCATCATGCATAATCGTAAGTTTATGATTATAGAGTGAAAAAACTAAAAGAAACAACTTGTAGGGTCATTTAAATGGGGGGTGGAGAATTCCTGGGTCTTTGCAAATTCAAAGTATGGTGCATGTTGCATGAAGCAAGATGTTGAAAGTAGAGTTATGTTAGACACACAGAAATGCAACAAATATGGAAATTTGTACATGAGCTCTATTATTTCCTTTAATATGTGATCCATGCCTTTCTCTAATTCATATTTTTATCTCTTCTATTAATTATGTTATTCTTTCTATGTATTGTTCTAGTACAAGAGGTGAAATAATTTCGTATCATTCTAAGTGGTGAGGTCGTTTGAATCTCCAATGATTTGTGTTGGTGTGGTGGGAACCATGCTAGGAGTTGGGCATTCCATTGATATGGTCAAGGTACTTAGTGTATGAGGAGCATTCAAAATTAGGCGGATTGGGATCTTGATGAGGGGGATATGTCACTTGATGCATGCAGTGATGATGGTATTTGATGAGTAAAGGACACATATAGATGAGATGAGTTTCTTTAACATAGAGCACTCAAGGGCATTCCATATACTAATTAACCGAGTTCGTGACATAATAAATGGTGGAAGAGGAATCATCAACATATGAGGTTGGTGTAAGTGGTGGTGCTACTATTGAGGCATGATGTATGGTGACCAACACATCTTGATATCGTCGGAGATTGAGACAATGTCAAGTGTATAATGTTTGTGTTTCACATAAATAGAGAAGATGTCGTTGGTTCTTAAACCCTTATTACGTGATGAGGTGGCAACATCACATGATGGAGTGGGGAGAAATGGGGGTGCTTAAGGGGTATGAAGGATACCCTTCAACTCATGAAGCATGGGGCATGAATTGGTGGGATGACCTAATGTGTCTCAAAGGGCACACGCGGGACTAACCTTGGGTATTTTTGGTTGAAGGCTCTTTCTATTAAAATAAAAATTATAAATAACTATGGAAACTTGCATTAACAAATTATCCTAAAAAAATTATTGTAGAAAATTTTCAAAATTGAAATGCAACCTTAAATTCCTTGCATTCTTTCATCAACTTTGTTAATAATTGAATAGTCTACTAGTTGACTATATTACCAACTGCAATGAATATTGTCTTTTCCTAATGTTCATTGTGAAAATGGATCCTCACATTAATGTGATAGGATCCTTTTCATCTCTCAAGTTACTAGGTCAAAGCATCCTAATGGGTAAATTAATTGTGAGATAAATTACAAGCATTAAATGTCAATCCAGGTTCTTATACTTCTGAAGTAAACTTGCACAATATATGCTAAAGCCAAAATATGGAGACAATTATCACCAAATCCAACGTACGATTATGCATGACGGAGAATATCTAGCGCTTTCCCTTGTTAAATATATTAACAAGGGAAAGCGCTAGAGATTCTCCATCATGCATAATCGTACGTTTATGATTATAGAGTGAAAAAACTAAAAGAATCAACTTGTAGGGTCATTTAAATGGGGGGTGGAGAATTCCTGGGTCTTTGCAAATTCAAAGTATGGTGCATGTTGCATGAAGCAAGATGTCGAAAGTAGAGTTATGTTAGACACACATAAATGCAACAAATATGGAAATTTGTACATGAGCTCTATTATTTCCTTTAATATGTGATCCATGCCTTTCTCTAATTCATATTTTTATCTCTTCTATTAATTATCTTATTCTTTCTATGTATTGTTCTAGTACAAGGGGGTGAAATAATTTCGTATCATTTTCTAAGTGGTGAGGTCGTTTGAATCTCCAATAGTTGTGTTGGTGTGGTGGGAACCATGCTAGGAGTTGGGCATTCCATTGATATGTAAAATATCAATGGAATGCCCCCACAAATGAGTGAGCAAGAAATTGTGAACCTAAAAGAACAGTGAAAAATTAGTAGAACTTTTGCTCAACATAGATCAAGATATTGAGAATGAAATATTAGTTCATGCATTTCTAGGTGTATCGATAAGTCAAACCCATGATATCATAAGATATATTAAGAATCAAAAAGTCATAGCGCTTGTTGGTTTTGGTAGTATCCATAGGTTCAATGATCAAAGATTATGAAAGTATTTGAGTCATTTTGTGTGCCCAATGGAAAATTTTGAAGTATCAGTCGCTAACAAAGGAAGTATTTATTGTGGAGGACAACACTATAAAAATAAAACTTAGTATAGGAGAGTTAGATACTATAACTTATCAAGGCCCCATGTATGCCATTCCTTTGGGAAAAGTAGATGTGGTTCTAGGGATTAAATGACTATGAACTTTGCGTATAGTTATACAAACTATAATGAATTATTTATGAGATTCAAATTATATGGAAGTGATTATGAACTCAATGGGCTAAGTTCTCCACTTTCTCAAATGATCAGCTCACACAGAAGGGAAAATTTCCTAGAAAAGAGTTGTCGTGGAGTCATTGCTAAAATTTAATTGATGGAAGTGAAGTAGAAATATAATATTCCATTAGAACTAAAATGATCTACCTCTGGCTAGAGATCATGAACATCAAATTGAGCTCATACATAGAAGTACAACTCGTTATAGAAGATCTTATAGAATAATAAACATATGATCTGAAAATTTTAATTTGGTTCTGTGATTTCACTGACTATTTTAGGGGTTTACAAATCCCCAAGTCCCCAAGATGGGAAAACATTGGACATGGCCCCAGATAGTGAATTAAATCAATGTGCTACATCGGTTTCCCCTTTTCTGAAATTTGGAAGTTTTGTTTTTAAACCTGTAACAATTTCCCTATTTGGGGAGGCACAGCCCACATGGGGGGGTTGCTGCCATTGTTGTTTACTGTTTACTGTACTAGACAATATATGATTATGAAAACACTGATTACTTTTACACCATATTTGGATCTTTATATCCATAGTTGACGTCGGAAAAACATGTGCTCATTAATCTTCTTAGCAGCTGAATCTGCAACTTTCCAAATTTTAGGACAGAACCTTTGTTTTGATAAGGAAAAGCAGTTCCTTGTTCTGGGTTTGGATAGAATAGAAACAAATTCTAATTTGCAATTTTCACTACTCGACATATTAGCTGATAAATTTAAAATGCATGCTAACTAGTCAAATCTTATTGCTCACAAAATGACAAAAGTAGACCTGGATAAAATCAACTCAATCAACTTCTTAATCATTAGACTCATGGCCCCTTCTGTTTTGCGAGAGTAACACTATGTGAATAAGTGCAAATATGACTTGGAATGTGATCTTGATTGTGACAATACATCAAGATTTCCACCTAGATGCTATATGATTTGATAAGCTATTTAATAATTTGGAAGAATGTTCTACAAATTGATATCTAAGACATATTTCCTGTTGCCTTCAAACTAGAGGAAGAATGTAGGGAAATGGTGGACTTTCATTCGATTGATCTGGGATAGTACTTTGCAGATGAGGTATGAGTCATTTTAAGCATATTAAACTATTGGCACTCTGCCTGATCATTTTTGGAATATGAAGGCAACATTCTTGTTTTCCATTTACATACAAGAATTCAGATTTTGAATTGTCTTCTACACATTTATTGAAGATTCTAGAAATTAACAAGAATTTATTAAATCAAACATTGAAAAATACAGGAAAATTAATACCAAGCCATGCTTAAGTTCTATTTTCTTGCAGTTTCAAGAGGCTTATTAAATTACTTTGAAATTATATTTTCATGACAGTTTGAAATTAAAAATGTTGTTTGAAGACTTACCACTCAAAATGTATTGGCGCGTTGAACCTCGACCGGATGCAGCAGAACCTCGACCAGCGATCGATCTTAACGGTGGCGCAGCAGAACCTTGACCAGCAATCGATCTTAACGGTGGCGCAGCAGAACCTCGACCAGCAATCGCCCGGAAATCACCCAGCGCAGCAGAATCTCGACCTGCAAACAGACGCGCGAAAAAACCTCGCCCAGCGAAAAAACCTCGACCTGCAAACAGACGCGCGAACCTCGCCCAGCGCGCGGAAAACAAACAGACGCGCGAACCTCGCCCAGCGCGCGGAAAACAAACAGACGCACGAAAAATATCAAAACAGTAAACTGACAACCTTCGCGGGCGATTTATTTATAAAAACGGAGTTCGGCCGAACTTTCAACTGAGTTCGGCCGAACTACCATTGCCGGTTTTCCAAACCTCCGGCAAAAATTCTGTTTACTGGACCGTCACAGTGCCGTCAATATAAACGGATTCAAAAGTTCGGCCGAACGTACTAAAATAGTTCGGCCGAACTTTATAAAAGGTTCGGCCGAACTATTGCCGAAAAATTTTTTTTGCCCCCGATTCTCACAAAAGTGTAACCCAGCTTCACGTTTCCGCCCATCAGTTATTCTTTGATAATATTATTTTATTGGTGGGGGGTTTGAGATAATATAATTTTGATAGAATTTGTCTTTCTTTCTAATCTCCATGAAAAATTATTGTTTGTAATTCATGCATAATTTTTATTGAGCCTTGTCTTCTCACTATTTTATGTACTTTTCAAACTATATTTTTCAAATATATTATATTTCCCATGCCGTTTGATTTACAAAAATGACATATTCACATGAACGTATTTTTTTAATGGAAAAAAAAATCATGAGTAATGGAATTTTTCTCCTTAAGTCATAGGTTCAAGTGTTTTCAACAGATTTCATTTTTGAACATTTCATGTTTAGATTCATTTTTAAAATTTCACTGAATTTAATGTCCATTTTACATGTTGGATTCATACTTCTTATGCCCCAATCATTTGCTTCATTTCAACCTTTCTAAGAATGTAGTGTTCTCCATTATGTCTGAAGTTTAAATGTTTTCTTGTGTTCTTCTACCTATCATGTTTAGATTTTTTCTCAAACCAATGATACTTCATGTCCAATGACTACTCTTTTGACCTCTCAAATTACCTATTTTAAATCTAGTCCTCTACCACCGTTACTCTCAAACCCAATACCCTATTTTTTATCATCTAAGTCTAGCCATTGTGTTTAAATGTTCAAGTTGTTTAGTGACAATGAGGAGAAACTTTCATGGTAATATATGAGGGGAAGTCCTTTGACTAGAAGGGTAATATTGTAGTCTAAATGTTTGTTTAAAATGTTCTTGGCATGTTCTTGTTTATCATGGGAACATCTCAGGTTACAACATGCTTTCTATTTCATTATTTTTGGCAAGATGGTTTCAATACATACATACAATTGGTGTTTGAGTTCCTAGAATCGAGGGAATACCATTGTCATTGTCTAAATGGGAAAGGGATAAACCCTTTGGATTCTCAAAGACATGATAATGTTTATAAAGGACTAGAAGCCTAGGTGGTTTTCTTACGCTATAATTTCCATAACCTATATGGCATTAAATTGATAAATCATTCCAAAGTGGAATTTAATTAATAACTTCTGCATACAATGAAGATTTATTATTTTAGGAGGGCCTATCCAATGAGCCAAGAGGTATGTATATGAACCTCTTTATTGAAAATTAAGTATAAGTGCTTGAATTCCATAGTGATTGGTTCCAAATTGCATATTATGTCCCCAATAGTATATGAAAACCACCCATATAAATGGTGAATATATGAGTTTCAAGTTGATACTCAACCATCTGAGTTTGAAATTCTGACATTTTCCATCACATTTCATCATACCGGCATTGATATCATGATTCAGAGTTGTGCACTAGGTGGACAAAACAATGTGTTTCTTTTCCCCTCACTTTTGAATGAAGAGAGTACTACCACTATGAGCTAGTACTATGACCTATAAATGTGCTTGATGTAGCCCATGAGTTTCAAGGTTTGTGGATTCTAATATCCTATTAATGGATGTATGGATATTAGAGATTATTCCTATGGGAATTGAGAGTTTTTAGATATGTTAATAGGAAGGTTGATGTATTCAAATAGTAACTCTAGTGTTACTTCAAATTTTGTGTATTGTTTCAAAGCCAAAGTGGTCATATCATTTTCGAACAATTTTTTCTTTCTATAGCTATGACTTGGAGCTTATTTTTCATCACAACTATTATATAGTTCATGTCTTTGGCAATCTTCCATTTCTACAAGAGATGACCATTATCCATTCAAGGTATGAGTAGATTTTTTTCTTGGGGTATTAACTTGAGGAGGCCAAGTGAGGGTAGTGAAGGAAGGGTTTTATTTTTTGCATTGTCATGAACTTTTCTTCTTGACATCCCTTAGAAACTTCTAGCCATGTAGTTGAATTCTACATTTTTATTTGTGTATAAGTCTCTTCCTCAAGGTCACTAATTAAATATTTTTAGAGAAAGAATGTGGTATAGTACATTATGACTTCAGTACTAGGGAATGAAATTTTTGAGTTATATTCTTAGTGTATTATGGCAACAAGTAAGTTGATTGCTTTATTTTAAAAAGGCTTCATGTATACTGATCGGGTGCTCAAAATTATGCTCAAAAATAAAATTTTTCTGAATGTTGAGGAACCTAAACGACCGCATAGATCTCGTCACTTTAAATCTGGTGCAACTCATTTCATGGAAAACTAACACCGGATGCTCCGAGAAACGCGTTATGTACAATTTGTCAATCATGACAATTTAAAAAAAAATGTAGAATAGCCCAGTCAGCAGTCCGTACAGCTAACTGGGCATGTGTACATGGAAGGTTGAATCTACAAAGTTTGAATTTTTCAATGGTCTCCATGGGCGAATGATTTGGTGCCAAATGGAACTTTTCTATTGGTTTGAAATGGAAAGTTTTTATTGGTTGATTTGGTGCCAACAACAAGCTGCCATGCGGCCTAGCCAGGGGATGCCACATGGTAGCCCCAGGGCCACCAAAATAATGGTTCAAGTTCGAACAATAGTAGTCAGGGTCAAACCTGCAACTACCGATCATCAACCGCCAAGGCATACTGTCACACAATTGTACATGTTACTTAATAGCCTATGGATTGAGTTTGGTTTTAATTTCATGTATTTGGTGTGTTGGGGGGAGGGGGATAGGGTCTAGCCCTAGCCCTGGTCACCATTGGTCGTGGGACCATAAGCGGGAGGGTAGCCTCGTACCTTAATTTCTACTCGTAACCATAACATTTAAACCCCATCGGAGATTGCATATGAGCGCAACAGTTGACCGCCACAGTAACCATTGAAAGCAATGGTCTATTAATTTTTTACCATCACCAATTACCATGTGTCCATTCCAGTAGATAATCTTGGCGATTAACCCTAACCGTTCTACGCTTTATATATGTATAGCTTTTATTTAACCATAATCAATATGATTTTAAATGAATTTTTTAGGCATTAGAGGGAAAATTAATGCCCTGACAATTTCAACCTATTTTTGGCGGAATTGTGTTAGAAAATTATATATTATGGAGTAATGCAACAACTAAAATATGCGGAAAATAAAAGCACACAAAACACATAAAACCAGAGAGACACAGATATACGTGGTTCACCCACTTTGGGCTACGTCCACCCCGAACAGCCAGTCCTTCCTTTCTATTATCCAACAAAAATGAGGAGACAAAACCTACAACAGATCCACTGTAATATCCTCTGTTCTCTCTCACAGTCTCCCTATCTATTTCTCTCTCAGAGAATACACATGTAATACACAGCCGCAATACAATACCCTCATACAAAGAGAGGGGTTGCCTTCTAGGGCAAAAAGCCCTAAACTAAACATAACTTCTACCGTCAAATCATCTGCCTAATGAACAACCCAGATTGACTAGAAATTACTATACTTTTACAAGGAAATTTTACATTTTTTTTAGCTTTGGGGGCACTGCCCCCGAAACCCCCCACCAGGGGGGGGCCTCCATAAAGTCATTGCCGCCCCCCTGGACCCCCCATGACAACGATTAATTACCGGCGGCATTGCTGCCCCATTTAAGGTACAGGGGTCCAATGCTGTGATATAAAGTAAACAAGATAATTAGGCTCCACACCCAACAAATTGGAACTTCAATAATGTTTTTTGGGGAGAAATTATGCGTTTGGTGTCAGATTTTCTGGAAAATGTGGAACAAATAGTGAAGAAACTAGGGGAGATGATAACTTGATGAGTTTTTGGCCAAATTCAATGAAAAAAGATGCTACACAAGCAATTTTGGGCATTTTAGAGTGCATGGAACAAGTTTCAAAGCTATTTGAGTACTGTAAGTTCACATGTAATCACACTTTTCAGCATAATAGAAGAGGGCCAAGCCATTGGAAGCTGGACCAAGGGGACATAGCCCAAGCAGGGTGAACTTCTTCATCATTTGTTGTTGTGTGAGTGTTTATGGTGATGTTCATGTCTGTTAGATGTTGTTGTTCAATGTTTTTATTTATGTTAATTTTCCCATGAAATTCACATGAAAACATATAAAAACTTATATTAAACTTGAAAATAACCTCTCAATCCTCAAGCACTTTTTTTATATTCTGAATTGGATCTTAGCACATCAAAAATAATATTCCCATTGAGATCAAAATCTCACTCTTATACCAATTTGATCTGAATTGTAATATTAGCTTTGTTGTGAGAAGATATAGTTTAGAATATAAACAAAGTGCTTGATAACCTATGGATTGAGTTTGTCTTTAATTTCATGTATTTGGAGCATGAGGGGGAGGGGGTCGGGGCATAGCCCCAGCCTTGGTCCATGCCGGAGGCAGGACCACTAGCCCATTTCTAACCGTAATCATAACATTTAAACACTGACGGTTGACCGTCGTGGTAACCGTTGAAACCAATCGTCTATTAATTTTTTACCACTGTCGACCGCCACGTGTCCATGCTAAGAGATAACGCTGGCGGTTAGCCCTAAATTACCAACGCTTTATATATAAAGAAATTTGTATTTAAATATAGTTAATATTTTTTTAAATACGACTTTTAGGTGTTAGAGGGGAAGTTAAAGCCCTGAGAATTTCGCCCTATGTTTGGCATAACTGGCATTGAAATATCTCTTTTTGGGGCGAAATTGTGGGTTAAGTTCTAGATTTTGGGGAAAATGTGGAACGAATAGTAGAGAAAGTATGGGAGATCATAACTTGATGAGTTTTCGGCCAAATTAGAGGTAGAAAGAGGCTACAAAAGCACTTTTGGGCATTCTAGAGCTGATGGAACATGTTTGAGAGTTGTTTGAGCATTGTAAATATATGTAAACTCTCCATCTCTCCCTTATCACTCTCTCTCTCTCTATTTATTCTTAGTTATGTAAACTAATGAACATAAATCTTTGTAAATATAAAGAAGATTATGGAGTAAATATGAAAAGAGGTTTTATTTATTTAAACCATACCTCTGGTTTATTTATATTTTTATTTATTTACGATACCTCTTTTATTTACTATGGTATTTTTCCCATAGGCTTGTTATATCATTAGATTTTTATTTATAATCCTATTTGACATATTTTTATTTATTTACCTAACCTCTTTATACCTCTTTTATATTTATTTATTTACTATACCTCTTTATACCTATTTTATATTTATTTATTTATCATACCTCTTTATACCTTTTTTATATTTATTTATTTACCATACTTACTTTATAAATATGGTATTTGGCCCACGGTATTAATATTAATTTGTTCCATGGTATTCATCCCATAGGTTTCATCTAAGTAAAACCTCTTTTCTAAGTTTTTTTTAAATATAAAAAGGTTTATGGAGTAGATATAAAAAGAATTTTTATTTATTCACCATAAATATAGTTTATATATATTTTTATTTATTTACCATAGTTCTGGATTAAGTATAAAAATAGGTCTTATTTATTTACCATACCTCATTTTTATTTATATTTTTATTTATTTAAATTTTAAAATATTGCAACTTTGATGGGGAAATATTTGTGTCTTTAAATATTTTGATTTATCCATAGAATATGGGTTTTCTTTTTAAAGATTCATTTTACAAATATTTAATTAATAGAAATATTAAAAGATTTTGGATTTTGATTGTTTGTGTTGAATTAACTCTTTTCCTTTGATTTTGGAAATGGTATTGACTTGAGTAAAGAGTAAAGATGTTTAAAATTTTACTTAATTTGGAAATTCAATGTGGTAAATTTTTTTGTTAAAGGTAAATTTAAGATGCATTCAAATTCAGGTATATAATTTACTATCCATTCAAATTATATAAATAATACAGAGTTGTATTTTAATAGTTAATCTCAACCCATTAATAAATTAAAAAAGTTATATATAATCTAAATATTCAAGTCAAATTATATAAATAATACATAGTTGTATTTTAATAGTTAATCTCAACCCATTAATAAATTAAAAAAGTTATATATAATCTAAATATTCAAGTTATATAAAATTCAAGATTAGGTTAATGCTGTGACAGACATTAAAAAAAAAGTAAAATTTATTATTTTTTGAGAACTTGACATACCAGACAACGGGGTCATACTGAGCTGTAGATTACTGAGCTGTAGATTGCTGGTCATACTGGGCTATACATTGCACCTCTTAGCGCAATCATGTATTTTTATTGACTATTCAATTGCAAACACATCCCAAATGTGCTTCTAAAAATCAAGGTATCCCAAGAGAGAAAAAAGGTTAAATTTGCTTCTAAAAATATACCAGGAAAGGAAAAATTGTTGGAGTTTGTGATTTAATTTGTTTAACTATACGATCTTATTATCATAACTGTTTGAGGTTGTGAGCATGTAGTTTTTTTTATCTAATTAAAATATAATATAAATTGATTGATATTTTATAAATTTTTATATACATAAACCTATCCACTTTAAATTTAAATTTTTTCAAGAAAAAAATAATTTTTTTATTGATAAAATTAAAAATTTACACAGTGTAATATCTCGTTTCAGGGATATCTCTAAAACACAAGCAAACTCCAACGAGAGATAGACTGGGAAGGCATTTACCGGATATGTCGCCTCTAAAGAGGACGAGATCCGGAGGCTACCTGGCCCTTTCCAGACTCTGTCTAAGAGTGAAAGATAACAAACCAAGTGGTATAGAACTAGAATGCTCAAAAAAAATAACACACTTACAATAGAAAGAGTATACGACAACCACGGCAACAACGACAACTACGACAACTCATCTAGAAAACATATAGAAGAAATTCTGAGCCATTTAATTAATCTGAGAAATGTAATGGAGTACAATAGGCTAATATTGCACAAGGCAAGTGAGAAAACACTCTCAGAGAATACCGGAAAAGGCTGCTCTAGGAACTACGTCCTAGCTGCTAGAAACTGTTGAGTAGCTGCCACTGCTGGAATGGACTGACGACTAGGGGCTGATCCCCTTTCCAGAATGAGATGAAAATCGGAAAACCTCCTCTCCTCAACAACCCGAACAAGATCCACAAACCATTCCAAGAATGGTCAACCCCCGAAAACACCGGAAACTGCCTCCCCAGTGAAGTACGTTGGCCTCCAAGGTACAGCGTAGTAGCTGAATAGAAACAACTGAAATACTGCCCAAAAATCTGCCAAAAACCTCCGACGAGCAAAGGTTGACGCTCTTCTTGAAATCTCGGCGAAATCGTCTGCAGAAACACCAATCCGGAGCTCCTCCACAATGGACTGCATCCTCTCCCCCAGTGACTGCGCAATCTCTATCAGCTCTAGCTCTGCAAAAAACCCAAACAACAAAACGACTCACAAAATACAAGGAAACAAACCTTGCCTGAACAGGCACTAGAAGTCCCCCCAGGCTAAGGGTGAGATCTCCGCATGGAGACACTTGGTGCACTAAACAATGCTGCAGACAGGATGAATAGCCAGCATGCCAAAGAAGACCAATGTCTCACTCTAAAATCAACAAATCCAGAATGAATGAAATGAGGAGGCTCCTCCATATTTTATAACGTTGGTTTCCCTCCAAAACCCAACATAGCCTCTCTCTCTCTCCTCCACATCCTCATCCTTATTTGCACAGAAGCTTCTAGAGTGTACATAGGCCCCCTCCTCTACGTGGTGTTAGGCCCCCCTTGACTCCCACTTAAGTCACAACGTTGTGCTACTAGGTGGATGTCTTATTTCACTTAAGTGAGTTAGACCCTCTTCACTCACTTTTTATTTATTTACAAACTATAGACGGTAAACTAAACAAAATAGAATATTCTGATTAGCTGTCGCTAGTTAGGAATATTACAGTCCCCCCCACAAAAATGTTTCTTGTCCTCAAGCAACTGCCTGAACAAGCCTTCTCTCTAGCTGATGCTCCCCACTAACATTGAAAAATGTTCCTGGGTCCCATATGTGCCACTGAAACCTCTCTGACCTCTGCATCACCCTCATATGAAGGGATCTTTCAATGCTAGGATCCCAACCTGATCTCTCACCAACCAACAGTCCTCTCAGATCCCATCGCCACCCTAGCCAATAATTGCCCAAGTCCCACGACTCGGACTGCACATTGCCTCTGGCTATGACTGATGCTCTAAGAGGTGAAGACCATGACCCATGCTGCACTATTTATGTGACTGTGTAAGCTGTCCCATTAGCTGTGTACCAACTCATTGCCTCTCTCCAATCCAAGTCCTGACTCAATTCCACGCTAATCCTGCTCTGTTGAAATCGGGATGGAGTGCTGAAGAAATGATGACCTCTTCCCCCCTGCCATCTCAAATCTGTAACATCTACTATGTCCAAGTGTCCCTGCTCTGCTGTGCTCCCTATGAATAATACCATACCATAAAGAGGGTACCAACTCATGATCTCCTGCCAGTCCATCCTGGAAGAAGAATCTAATGTAGCAACAAAAATTGCATATGGAACACGCCTAGAGTGTTGCCGCCAGCCTGTAATCAACTCCCACTGCTCTTCCCTATCCACCAATGAAAGCTGCCTGTAGAAGGAAGCCCCTCTCTCTATAATGGGCCAAAGTGGGCAAGATATGCTACAAGCTCTGTCGATGTACTCCTGGAGAGTGCTACCCACTAAAAACACTGCAGCTCTACTAACTGCGTGTACATCTACCTGCGCCTCATCCCTGTGTCGACCCACAGATGGATGCTCCACCATATCCAACAGCTCCTCCCACTCCTGATCAGGAATATCATGCTCCTGCTGTCTACTGGCCCCCTGCAGAACAATCCAATCAACCTCCAAAACCTCCAAAGGATATGGATCTGCAACTGTTGTCACCGTACTCGATGTCGGTGCATCTGACTGCCCCACCTCAATGGCTGACCCCAATGTTAGCCACATATCCCTCATCGGCTCAATGTGGGCGCCCATCTGGCTCTCCCCCAAAGGAATATCATTCTTGATGTGAATAATGTCCTCCTCTATCGACTCAGGTTCCATCACCTGCTGCTCTGGCCGAATCGTCACAAGTGACTCTTCACCCAGAGTATCTCCTGCAGAGTCCCGTGACTGCTCACCCTGGACACTGGAATGTAGCTCTGGTCTACTATCACCACCTCTACATGACTGCTCTCGCTCCCCAGGAGCATCCTCAACTGTTCCTATGGACTCATATGAAAAAGAGTCCTCAACCTGGCATACAGAAGGAATTCCCTCATGTTCTACCTCCGCCACCTCATCTGCATTGAATATGCCATCCACCCTCTCGATAAAGTGGCGATACAATGTCTGGAGCCCAGACACATACTGGGATGCTACCTCTGTTGTACCTAGTATCCTCTGCTCATGCATGGTCTCGACACGCCCTGAGAAAAGAGTGACGCATGTCTCCCTCATGACCTGCTCCCAAATTATAGACTCAGTGATGACTGATGTGCTACCCCTGCAAAGGATCATCTCATCCTCTGACCTGTGGCTGCCAACTAGTGCACCGACCCAGTGCCACTGCTGAGAAGTCTCTCGCCTAGTGTGCTGAGTGCCATCCAAATATCTTGGGTGAGCCTCGCGTACCCCGCTGCTCATGCCCAAAGTGCCAAAGGACAACAAAAAAATCAGCTATGGCCGTGAGTGATGTAGAAGAGGGTTGGGGGCGTGAGTCCCCACAGATACCATCAAGTATCGCTCATCTGTCTCCCCATAGATCCTGGGTGAAATACTCCCAGAGGTAAGCCTGGTGTCCCTGTCCGGGACTGTCCCTGGACGCAATACTCTAAAACCCTACTGTTCAGCTCCGTACACCCTCGCATACCACCAATCATCCATGTACCCCTCGACATGCCACTTCACACTGAGGCATACCCCTGTACACTGTTGGGTACCCCATGCTACTGTTGTACCACCCTGTACCGTCTCGTTTGGCTATATGACTAGTTGGCAAAGTCCACTTCATATCAATGATACTGGCTATCAACCTCAACCTTAGTCCATGTCACTAAGCTCTAGATACACTTTGGACATGGACTTATCTACCTAGTGCATATATGATTAGCAAATATGTGTTAATGTTTCCTGTTTGTTTAGAGAAAAATAGATACAACAATTTATTCTATTTGGCTAAGCTCGTGATCCAACTAGTGTAGTTCAACTTGTTTCTCTTAGCTTGAGCTAACCAGCAGTTCAGAAGAAATAGTTAAGAAGGAAGTTGTAGTGAAACTAAAATGAGACTTGTAATTAGATGTATTTCCACTCTTGCAATCTCTCTAACTCCTATTTAGTTAGTATCTTTCTGTTCTTATAGAAACGACTATGCTTTAATTAAAAAGCTCTCTCTATTTGAATTTATGAACTAAAGGCAGACACGAGAATGGACTAACTCTAGTCATAGTCCCATGCCTTAAGGTAAGTAACTTGTTGTCTTAGAGTTCAAGCTTTAGTTAAGAAAGAACTATAGCAACAATAAGTTCTATTAGCTTCTGAGTAGAACTACTAGCGTTAGTTTGTAACTTAGAATATTAGACTATTAGCTCTCAGAACTACTAGCTAGTATAAATATGTATAATGGGTCTCTCCATAATAGTGAGACCTTATAAGGATGTTACGTATTCAATCTAAGCTATTGAACATAGTAGTAATATTTACAGGTCGTGTCTTAGTAAGCTAGTTTGAATACTCATAGCTTATTTAATCTACGTGATTTTCTTATAAACATAACTCTCATTACTAGTGTTCACTATCATAACTCAAGCTTGTAAACAGTAAGAATCCCTACACTATTTCCATCTTTCTCTTTCATGGTTGTCAGATTTTCTTGATTTCTTTGTCTAGGGTGTGAGGATAGAAGTCATAAAGTTACTCAACTAATTTCCAATAAGCAGATACTAGCAGGTATATGATCTATAACTTATAAGATTAACATGGTATCTCAACTAAAATAATGAAAAAGTACTCAATATAATAACATTATTCAACAAAAGAAAAAAAATTGTATGTCTCCAGCGACCAATGAAGAGAATGAATGTAACATTGTGTACACACTTTGTCTGGAATGTAACACTGAGCACAATCTGTCTAGATGAAGAGAATGAATGTAACATTGTGCACACACTCTTTCTGGAATGTAACACTTAGCACACTCTGGCTGTATGTTTGGAACACTATTTGAAAACGATTGTATGTCTCCAAAATGAATAGAACATTGTCCAAAAACTATGATTGTATGTGAAAACTCTAAATGTATGTCAAAAAAAACTTCAGAGTATAATGAATGCTTCTAATGCAGTAAGGGTTGATGTTTTATAGTTTTATGATCTAGAATTTAATTGGTAGGGAAGATTGCCATGGATTACCATCTCCCAAATTCAATTCTATGTTGTGGATTGATTTGTACATGATCTAATGGCTCATAATCTTTCATTTCATGGTTGATGGGAAGATTGGCATGGATTACCATCTCCCAAATTCAATTCTATGTTGTGGATTGATTTGTACATGATCTAATGGCTCATAATATTTCATTTCATGGTTGATCCTTCTGCTTTCCTGAGTTGAATTTAATTCCTGAATTGAAAGGGATGTTGTGTTTAATTCTTGAATTGAAAGGTTGGTTGAACTATTTCCAGAATTGAATGTTGTAATTTTATGTCTTCAATAGGTTGAATGGTTAAACATACATGTATATATGGCTGACACACATTTCATCTATTTTTGAGTAGGTCTTACCCAATTATTGTGTAGGTGTTACCCAACAATGGGATGCATTGCCCCAATGCAAAATCAGTGGGTGACTGTTTGATGGCATAACTGTACTTTTGGATGGAAAGCATTGTAATGTTTTGTAGTGCATTTTGACTTAGTTGGTAATTCAGAACTAGAGGTACTTGAGACAACAGGTCTTGTCAACTTGTGATGTTAAGACTTGGTGTATGATAGTTGTTTGTCCAATCAAAAACTCGGCCCATTTTGGACATATTTATATAAATTATATAACTTTTTTTTTTTAAATTTGGTAGTACCTTTCTATTTTCTATTTTTAAACAGAGCAAGTTGCTTTACATATTTTACTGTATACGGTTGCCTCAACCTGCCCGAAGGAAACCAGGTCTGTTGGCCATCTTAAAGAGTTAAAATCCAACCAAAATTGGTATTGTCTTTTCCTTCTACTTGCAGCTATAACCACTTTACTATGTCCATAAAATTTGCAAATGAAACAGATACTATAAGTATTGTCTACCAAAAACATAATAGAATATATCCAAAAAGATGTTATCCATCCGAGGAATCCACTGGTGCGAGATCCTTTGCATTGGATCCTGGTATTTCCGCTTGCTGCATTCTTTGGAGCTATTGTTCAATCCTCCCAATGTAGTTAGTAGCCTACATCTGAGCCTTCGCCATCTCCTGAATATCCTGCTTTATTTGTTGGATTTCAAAGAGCACTGAGGGGCTAGCTTGTTTTTCTTGCATGCTTGCCATTGCCTTTGCTAATACGCATTTAAATTTCCAACATGTTTGGACTAATTGCTGAAAGATAGAGACCCTGCATCTGGTATTTCCTGGGTCTGATATAAACTCCATTCTGGCCTCTTGCTCTTTGTGATCTTCATCTTCTGCATCACTTTGCCTCTCCCATCCCTGGATAGTCTTTCAGATATGAGTTTGATTTCCTAAATCATACAGATCTGCAATATTTTCGAGAAGTTTCTTGTTACTCTTTCTGCCTCTTTTACTTGGGCCTGCTATCTGATTTTCTTCAAACTTTCTGCTTCTCCCTGTTGCTTTACAATTGCCAGTTTGACCTTTTCTCCATTCTGGCCTGATAGTTAAGTTCTGTTATGGACAGGAACAGAGGTCCTGTAGGACAAAATGAGTCAGTTACATGAACCGTAGAGTCAGTATGGAGTTCCTCTAGAGTCATCATCCTTTAGACAACAAAATATTTCTTACCCGAGTCGAGTTTATCAACCTGGACTAACATTTTCCATTCTTGATTTAACGAAAATAGTAATTTAAGAAAAATACAAATATGACCACGCAGATAGAGTGGAAAACCTTTGCCCATAGCTATTAGATGAGAAAAAAGGCCCCAATTAGGAAGCAGAGTATAAGTTCACAACCATGCATTGATTTCCCAATCCCACCAGAGGTGCATGGGAATTTTTGGGGAAACCTGGTCAGACTGTCGACACAGTAATGCATGCCACTTAACCTCCTAAACGTCATAAAATGTAGATAGGTCTCCCGACTCTGGTTTTTTTGAATGGTTTTCCAAACCGATAACTGACCTTTCCTGACTATAAATGAAGACAACCTAACCATGCTTAGAACCGACTGTAAAAACATAGATTTAACCAAAGAAATTTAACTATGTTGAGCCTATGGAAAATAGGGGTGGGTGGGCTATGAAAACATGGTTTAATTTCCATATCAAACACCTATGCTAAAGCATAAAAACCTGATGACAATAAAAGATGTGCGATTTCTGGCCATTTCCGTGTATATAAAACAAAGTTCATTGCATGAACGCCTGTAAACTCTTGATTTTCCATTGCCGAAATCATAACAGGTAAAGAGAATGGTGAAGCGAGAGTGACAAGAGCCTTTACATACAAAATTATCCTCCACTCGCTCAGCTGTATTCTTTCTCCTTGCAGACCTTCCGTCACTACCTTCATTTGGGTTTCGTCTCGTGGATGAGCTATAGCCTTACTGGAATAACAACTTACCTTTTTAATTTTCTTTCCCCGTTGTCAGTGTTCCTCCCTAGCTTCTGACATGCCTTGATTACTTGGAACGACTTCCTTCATTTCCATTAATGGAGTTTGTGGCTAACATCACCTTCTCCTCTCCACAATCTTTATGCTTGCTGGCCATCAGGTCTATCGTTCCATGTGGCACCGACCCCATCTTGACACCCTTCATTTCCAAGCATGCCGAGTACCGGCCTTTTACTTATTTTGTCCTGTTTAGGATGGTTGGTCACATGCACCGACCTCCGTTCCATTCATCTGCTTGACACCCCGATCGGGGTTGAGAGGCTTTTCTTTATCTCTTTCAATGATCATTTGCAGCGATTGCAGCTCCACGTTCCATGCTAGATGATTTTGATTTATATCGAGTTTTCTTTCTTCATTCTTGCAACTCCAATCAGCTAAGTAGTCTGCAGCTTCGTTTCCTCCTCTACGGACATGCATGGGGATCATATAGCCTATTTGTTGGATAACTTGGCCAATCTCCTGAATTAATCTTGCTGTTCGCCAACTCTTACTTATCTTTTCCCATGGAGTTCCCTATTGTAGTTTGTGTGATATCCCTATTACCATTGCTGAGTCACCTTTGACGATAACTCTCTGATAATTTTCCCGGACTGCAATAGTCAATCCTAGTTTGACCGCCATTAGTTCTGCTTCATTATTTGTAGCAAATCCAACCTCCATTGCAAAACACCCTGCATACTGCGCCTTGGAAATTTCTGAATATGCCCCCTATTCCTGCCTGCCATGGGTTTCCTTTGGAAGCTCCATCATAATTTAATTTCAAAAATCCCACTTGTGGGAGATGAAAGCTATCAGATTGGTTTTGCCTTTGGGGTTTAAACTTCCATAGAGATTTTGCTAACATTTCTGGTTTTAAGTTGAGTCTAGCTAGAATTCTACTCTCATTCTCTGTTATCTTCCAATCTTCATGAGACCAATGTTTCGATAAGACTGTTTCCTGGATATTTTCGAGTATCCCCTTCCATACCTCACTTGTTTCACTCTCTTCTTCTCAGAAAATACTTTTATAACTTAATATAAAGTATTTATGTGCATAACTTAATAACTTAATATAAAGTATTTATGTACATATTTTAGTGAGTGTATGATTTTTTCCTTATGGATGTGTGGGACTGAGTTCTATAACCACTACTGGTCCTTGCACAACAATAGAAGCCTCTCCCCTATATTTCACAATATGCTCACAGCTATGTTGCTTAACTATAATTAGCTTTGTTATACCTTCATAAAACGGGTGGGCATGAAAAGTTTGAATGAATGGATAATCTGCATATTGAGGGTACTGTGTAGCAGAGCTGATGGAGATTACTATAAAAGAAAGAAATTCAGATCTGTCTATGTTCGACTGTAGGTTACGACGAACTGAACTTTCCGACTTGGCATTAATATCGGAGAGAAGGAAATTCAAATTTCTCAGTTTGTCTGTAGGTTAGGTAGTGGAGAGTACTGTAAGAAAAAAAAATTCAGATCAGTCTCTTTTAGTCTGTAGGTTAGGACAAACTGGTAATGGAGAGTACTCTAAAAGAAAGAAATTCAGATCTGTCTCTGTTGGAGTGTAGGTTAGGACAAACTTTCCGACTCGGCATAAATATCGGAGAGAGATTCAAATTTCTCTGTTTATATATAGGTTAGGACAGCAGCTTCCCGACATGGCATAGAAATAGGAGCGCGGAAGTCGGTGGGGAATGAGGATTTTCGGCTGTGCGCTCCAGGCCCACCACGTTATCCGAAGGTCATCAAGGCTGCCTGCAGTACTACCTCATCATCCAGAGATATGATCAGTTCTGAAACAAGCACACTGCTGTAATGGAACTACGCTTTATTTATTTATTTTTTCCCACCCTACACATTGTGTATTTTTCATTTTGAACATTTGTAAAAGAATACATTTTATATTTTTAAAGATGCGCTCTGTAATCTTGTCATTTCCTTACACCACGTACAAATAAATACATTCGATAATTCATGCAAAACAATAACATATAAAATCTTTGAAAAATGCATTTCAGACTCGACATGAAACTAGAAAATGCCTATATAGGGGAAATAGGCCGCTGGTAATAAGATTTTATTTTGTGGTGAATTATGTTATATATTATATTTAGTTATTTTTTTTTATAATTTTAAAATAGTATTAAGAAAAAGTCAAATAGCTATGTAAATTTAGTAATGTTAACATTAGTATTGATGCTAGTAAATAAATTATCACTAGATAGATGTGTTTGACGATTTTGATGTTAACAGACAAACAATGATATGACAAATTTTATTTTGTTTAAATAGCAGGTATACACTAAAACAAATATAAAAATTGATGGTTTATCCAATGTCAGAATTATTGTAATGCAGTTTCCAGTTTCCTGTTTGAGTGATAATAAAAAGTAAAAATGGGGACCTTTCAAAATATTATCACTTCTTTTCATGGAGTCAAAGGGTTCCTGTTTTAGTTTTACTTACTTTTATGAAAGCCTATTCTTTATCAATTTTGATTACACTATTTACTATATTTTGAGATATTTAACATCTAGAACATGAAAAAGATAAGTATATATATATTTTGATATAGTAGAGTTCATCAAATTGAAAAAGACCATAACTTTTTTTTTAAAGCTTTGAAATTTTATAAGAGTGAGTAAATTTGCACAAAATGCTAAGAAAAAATACAAAATTGTAACCTTACAACATTCTCAAAAAATAATAAAGTTCAAATTACAAGAACACTAGAAGACCCAAAAATCAAATCCCTAATTTTAATTCACATAAATTCTAAATTCCTTTAAAATATCAAAACAAAATTAAAAATTTATAATTTTTAAATATATGAATTAATATTATTTATATATTTTTCAAAAAAATATGTTATATCTAAATTAAGGTTTTAATTATTTTTTAAAATTTAATAAATCGAAGTTTTAATTATTTTTTAATATTTAATTAACAAAAATTTTAATTGTTTTTAATATTTAATAAAACAATATATTAGGAAAGAAATTTCATAAATTTTGTTCGAATGTTACCAATCGAAATATTAATTAATTTATCCCAAAAATGTTAACATAAATAAATATTTCCAAATTTAATTTAATTTTTTATTATTTATGTAAAAAAAATTAATTATTTTTGTTATCTAATGGTAAAAATGTATTGTGAACGAATGTTTATGGTAGTTATTCTAATTGAGTTTGATTTTGCATAATATAATTAGTTATTCTAATTGAGTTTGATTTTTCATAATATAATTTTTCCACAATGTATTATTTCATTGTGTTAATAAATAATTGTAAAACTTTTTATTTGTATAATTAAGTTGTGTTGATGATACATGAGCTATATATATTGCTATTAATATTGTTTGATTGTATTAATATTAATTTTTTTAATCTGAAAAATAATTGTAAAACTTTTTCTTGATATAATTAGATTGTATTAATGATGTATTAGATGTAGATTAGTAGATTTATTTGAAGTGTAGTTGTGAAAATTAATGCTAGTTATAAATATTATTGTATTTGATATTTATACTGGATAGCGTCTCTCATGCTGGACTATCACCTTAGGGAGATCCATTTTCATGCACAAGCATCACTCTAGGGAGATCCATTATGTTTAGGATCCCAATGGGGTCATCTAAATTGTAGATGTAGGCAATATTTTCTCCAATTCATTTGTCTAAACTAAAATTGTACAGATTTTTTATTGTAGAGCCAAGTGTCATGCTTATGTAGGAAAGGATTATTAGATTTTTAGGATATTAAGGAGTTGATATTTGGGCCAAGGGGGCCGTTGTATATATTAACAAATGTCATGCTTTGGGGTAGACAATTTTTTCCAATTCTCTCTTTAACAATGTAGATATTTCCTTATGGTCATAAATTATAGGGAGATGTATTCACAGGAGGAGGACAAGAGAGAGGAGCTTGAGTAGCAAGCGATCATATTGTTCCTTTGTAAATATTTCCTTGGAACTAAATAGAAGTTATATGATTGTGTTTTGTTTTATCTTGTCTAAATGTATGTGCATTGGGGAAAAGAAACTCCTCTTAGAAGGAGAGCGGGCATTCTTACCAAGAGATTAATTGTCCACAAAGAATAGTGGTAGCTCATCAGAAATGGCCCTATGTTGAAAGTGGTTGAGAATCAAATGAAGGATTTTTGCACCTTGTACGACAAGACTGAGTTTGTGAGAAATAACAATGAATTATTGTTGGAATAAGATTAAGAATATGTTTTAAGCCCCTAAGACCATAACAGAATATTGTGCATCTGGAAATAACTTGTGTGAATTGGTTAAAAGTCTGAGAGTTTGGGAGATGAGTCCATATAGATAAGTTAAATTCATCATGAAGGAGTGTCGGATCATAATAGCTAAAGGTATGATTGAGTCATGGAATAGAAACAGTGGGAGAAAAAATAATAAAGGAATGATATGAGGTTGACTTTGCAAATCATATGAGAATCGAGGTTGGCAGGGCGTAACACATTCACAAGAAAATTTGTAGAAGTTACGAGCTGACAGACCCATAGGCCAGAAGTCAGACTCTACAACTAGTTTGGAACAAAAGAAGAAGGGACCACATACTTCATACCTCTGGACTTGAATATAGTTCACCTCCGACCTCAAGTGGAATAATAGGCATTAAAGAATGGTTGGCCATCCAAACCTTGGACAAGTCGACACTTCTAAAATCATGAAAGGAGAAACAGATCCTCCCTATGATATTTATGTCGAACTAACCTCCCAAACTTTCCCTGACAAGAGGTCATATTACTCTTATAATTTAATTAGTTTTAGTTTTATAAAAAAATAAGGTCTCGAATAATTTGCGAGATGGAAAGAGAGACGAGTATGCTAGCTAATTTTGGATGGTTACAACGGGGTTGAATTTTTTTAGGAGTTTGTTGTTCTTGTGGTTCTGAGCCAGAGAGAGTGAATATTGGAGTTAAAATAAAACAAGGAAAGAGGAAGAAATATAACTCTTTTATTTTATTTTTCCAAGTAAGAACTATGTGACTTCCTAAAGAAGAATTGGGATTAAGAATAGGATAAGAGCATAAAGAGAGGGACAATACGTGTCAATTACCAAAAGGAGAAGGAAATAGCACTTTTGTTGTGTCATTTTTGGTACTAGAGCAATATTGAGAGCCTTTTTTAGTAAACTAAAGAATTTATGTTGGAGGGATCTCATAAAAAGAAAGTACTTGAGGGAGAAATTCCCAGCAAGGAGTAGACCTAAAATGAGTGGAATAGAACCTATCCAAGTGGAAACATGGAAGAGATATTGAAGTTTCAGGATGCGAAAAAAACCTTGGCAAGTTAATAGTCTACTATTCGAGTGTTTAGCAACAAATTAACCCTTATGGGTAGCAACAATAGTAAGAGTTGTAAAGAATTAGCAGAATTCTCTGGGGAAGTGGAAAAGCACCCTTATAACAAAATAGGTTGTAGAAGAAGAAAACCTAGTTATATTTGGAGAGTGAAGTGGAGTAAGGAGGTCCTGAAGAGAAGAGAACAAAAGAAGTTACCAAAACGTGAGAAAGGTGTAGTAGAAGTGAGAGAGGAGCACAAAGTGCTTAATAGGTTCCAGAAGAAACAATCAAGGGAATACTAATAGCCTGGGATGAGGAGAAATGGGTGAGGTGTTCAGTTAACAATAAATGGAGAAGACTTGTTATAGGGGCTTGTTTGTGACTCAAAATGGGAAAGTGGAAGCTAATAAGAAGGGAGGAAGAGAGATTTCTATCGATGGCTATAATCAGGATTCAAAGAGAAGCCATAACAAAGGATAGAATTTATGCGAATAGAAATGGCATGAGGAGGAAATTGATTCAATAGGAATTTTAAAAGGGGATGATTAAGTTGAAGGAGAGACTTAATTTAGTGAAAACGTAGTTGGAACGCGAAGACTACAGAAAAAAGTTGAACCAAATGAGGAGGTTCAAACTACCTTTCAAACATAATAGTTTTAAAAGAAAAATTCCTAAAGACATAAAGCTAGGGAGGAAAGTAAAAAAATTGTTAGTTTCTTAGCTGAAGGAAGAAGGAATCAGGGTGGTCAAAATTGGGAAGAATTTTTTTTGTTGTGAACCAGAGAAAGCCTCACTCCTTCGAGATGGGGAAGATGTTGAGGGGATATTTTTTGAAAGTCTCATGCATTGTATGCAAATTCCAAAGCACGAGATTGATCTGCAAAAATAGGATGTTTATGAGACACCAATCTATTATCTCACGCAATGTGAAGAATGTCTTGTGTAAGGTTAGCAAGAAGAGCTTGTAGCAGAGACAATTGAGGTGGCTAGACGACCTTTTTCCTTTAAGGTGGGTGAACTTTATGTGAATGTCAACCAAGGGAATGGACAATATGTCTAACAGAGATAATAAGGAACAAGGACTACCTCTCAAAACTGTGAGCAAGTAGACAAGGAGTGGTACAAATAGTTTCCAGATATTTCACTAATGGCACATGAGAACAATAATGGTGAAAAAAATTCAAAGGATATTATACAAGGGAATGAATATGATGATGAATATGAAGAGAAGAGGTCGATAGAAAGTCTCATGGACCATGGGAAAGGTGAAAAATAATGAATAATTCCAGGAGCATCAATAGAGGCTCAAGATCCTCACATTTTTTAAACTAATATTTTTTTGTCATCTGATGGTAATGAAGGCCATGAGGGAAGATAGTCATTAAAAACAATCATAAAAGAAGGGGAGAATATGTTGTTTCCTTTAGGAAACAAAGGAAAAAATAATACTCCAAGAGGAGAATATTTGCAATTGTATGAGATAGATATTGGACAAATTTTTAGTGAAGCGCTCATGGAGCTTGAAGAATAAATTGAGTTGTTGGAAATGCAGCTAGAATTTGATGGAGGAGAATGGATCACATAGGATGAAACTGCAACTTTATTTCAATTTAATTTTGTTGATTTGTATGAGAAATGTAATTTCCAAGAGGGGAGGATAGCTAATTTGAAGGTGTGCATCCAACATGCTAAGTTGTGATTAGAAGAAAATATAGCTAAGAAATGTGAACAAAAAACATTGATGATTGGATAAAAGGTTTTCAACCCTTCGAAAAAGGGAAGAATGTGAGTGGAGATTGAATATAGAAGAAATTTCATATCTTCTTGGGGGTCTGAGAGAAAAATAGGATGGGAAGCATTATGGTTTAAATGTTAACAATTGGTGTGTGAATGTAGGTATTGTATAATATGAATGGGTACCATGGATTACTAAGTTATTCAAGAAAACCCTAGCTGATTTGAGTAATAGAGGAATGTCCTCAATACCAAATGAGCCAAATTTTCAGGGGCATAGGCTAGGAGAAATAAATAAATCTCCTATAATACACGTGGAGACCATGATGGACTGATATAGGGATGATTATACAAGTATACATGTTTTTTTCTGAAATAAAACAGATAGTGTTGGCTTGGGAATACCATAAGGAGGAAGCTAACGAAGATGAAGAGTGACGAGGATACTTTAAAGTTATTGGTGGAGCGGAAATAGTTGGATGAGAAGTTGATGAATCTGATGATAAACATTCAAAATGTAAGGTTTAACTTGAAAGAGGATGGAATTCATATTGGGATAGAAGATGAATTATATACATTGTGGATGTTCATACAAAAAGTATCCACAAATGTGTACAAACAGAGGACAAAAAATTTACCAGCAACGAGCAGCTAGTCATGTTAGAATATCTTAGCCAAGCAAGTGGCATATCACAAAATCGAGTTTTGGATCCTGGCAGATTGATGCTAGGATTGAAGCAATACATCCAGATGCATGCCTAACAAAAACATTTTTTTTGGAATCCTAGAGGACTTAGTCTACTAAGAAATTTGACTAGGAGGTCAAAAAAATTTCCACCCACAGAGTGTAATGTAGGATGATCACCCTAGCAAGATTCATTTTTTTTAAGATCCCAAGGGGGTCATGTAGATTATAGATATAGATCTTATTTTCTCCAATTTATTTTTATAAACTACAATTAGACGGAATTTTTTGTAGAGCCAAGTGTCATGATTCTATAGGAATCTGGCTTGGGTTTTTAGGATATTTTGAGGATTTGATATTTGGGCCAAGTGGGGCTTTGTAGATATTGAAAAATGCCCCATTTTGGGGTATATAGTTTTGGAAATATGTCCTATTTTCTGTTTAATAATGTAGATATATCCTTAAGCTCATATAATTATAGGGAGGGGAGCACCACTAGCAAGCCATCATATCGTTCCTTTGTAAATATTTCCCTGGAATTTAGTATAACTCTTATGATTTTTTTTTGTTTTATGTCTTTTACTGAGTGTATGTGCATTGAGGAAAATAAATAAACTCTTGTCAGAAGGAGTGTGTGCCTTTGTTACCGAGAGATTAATTTTCCAGAAAATTGTTGGAGAATCAAATTCCAACCACCTGGATATTGTTTTAGTTTAGTCAAGTTATATTGAGTTTAGTTCAGTTTCAATGTAGTAATTTTTTACTGATGTCTTCAATGTAATCTTATTTATCTGATTCATAATATTGAGAAGAAAAATAACTTCTCCACAATTTATCTTCATTATTTTTCATGGTATAAGAGCTTAGCCCGCATAAGACTCCTTGAGAGTAGAAGAAGAGAAGAGGAGAGGCTTCATAAGACTCCTTAACACAACCATTTCATATGTGTGTGTATTCAGAAAAAAAGAGAGCAAAGAACATAGAAATATTAGGTGGTCCTTAGATGCCTCAAAATGCTAAAAACACTATTTCTATGAATTCAGTTAAGGGAAAGAAGAAGTGAGAAGTTTGCATTATGGCAAGGGCTACATTTCTTTTGAGAGAATAACACAGTCCATCATTCAAACCAGAGCGTTTATTGGTGCACCCTAGTTGTTTAGGAGAGATTCTATACCACATGCCATCAATTGTGAATCCACGTTAGGCATTACTAATGCAACTAAGGAGGTTTAAGTGTCACATTAGTTTCCATTACTTGCACCAACTTCACTCAAATGCGAGTTCTCCTAATCCGAAAAAAGAATTACCCATAATATATATATATATATAAAAAGGTGAAGGTCCACCAGGAACAAGGTTAACTCCCTTAGCATCGACATCAAATTCAATTAAAAAAGGCGTACATAATTTATTTCAGATCATGATGCACAAATAATATTGGGAGAATGATTAAAAATTCAAAGGTACACAAAAAAAGTCATATGGGTTATTTCTTAATGAATGAAGCTTCATAAATATTATGCTTATATTATTCTAAAAGGTTCCATTTGAAAACAAAAGTGGTTTCATTCTCTACAAGGGTTTCTTAAAAAAGGTTTGAAGGATTTAAAAAGGAGGATGTTTCTTTTATTTTAAAATGGGGTTTGATTTTAGAAAAGAGAATAAGTTTTATTCAAAGTGTTAAAAAGTGCTTATATAATATTTGAAAGAGAAATGTGGTGGTATTATTTTAAAAGGGTTCATTTAAAAAAAAAGGAAGTTGTTGTTGGTTTAAAGAAAAAGGAAAATATTTATAAAGAGGTTTTTTTTTACCCTATATCTGTGGTATGCATTTTCATCCTTGAGCATTCTTTCCCTTGTCAAAGTATTTGTGGAAGTGTTTCCCTTGTGATGGTAAAATATTGTGTTGAAGGTGAATCCACTTGAGATTCTTGAGCCACCACCACCACATGACCCCACTGTGAGCCATAGGCACAACCATTATTGTTAGATCCAAAAGCTTATAGTAGAGAAGCCACTATGCTTGTATTTCAATTTGTTTTTTGAGCCACAATAGATGGGAAATTTCAAAAGGATAATTTTCTTTTGAAAATATTTGGAAACGGGAAAAATGAGTTTTGGTGTAAGGGGATTTATTTGAGTTGGAAATGAAGAACTTGATGAATCCAAGAACATAGATTTCTAATGGAAATTTGGTGAATCCTGTAATAGAGCTTTCCGATGAAAATTTTATGAATCCAACATGATGATGGAAATTTGGTGAATCTAACAATAGAGCTTGTTGATGACAATTTGGTGAATCCAACAATAGAGCTTGTTGATGAAAATTTGATGAATCCCGCAACAGAGCTTGTTGATGGCAATTTGGTGAATCCAGCAACAGAGCTTGATGATGAAAATTTGATGAATCCAACAGTAGGGATTTTGGATGAAAATATGGTAATCCAGTAACAATTCTTGCTAATGATAGTGAAATTTCCATTGGAGCAATCAATTATATGGTTAATCCAACAATTAATATTGTTAATGTAAAATTTGATGAAGACTTGTTGACTAATGATGAATGGTTGTAGATGATGTAACATAAACATAATATCGGCATGATTTTATTTTTTGAAGGAAGACAATGTGAGTTTGTAGCACAAGATAGTGAAGAAGTGGAAGAGAGAGACATAAAAAAAGAGACAAAGATAGAGGCATAGACAGAGAAGGAATCCCAAAAAGATAAAATAGAGATAGAGGGAAAATAAGAGAAGGAAGAAAAACAAAAGAAATCTCTTATTGCAGAGTAGAAGGAACAAAACCAATGTGGTTCTGCAAATATTTTTAATTTCAACATCAATTTCCAGTGTGAAAGTACACATAATGATTATGAAGAAGAGTTAAATTTCATTCATGAATGGATTGCAACACCATGGCTTGTTAAAGTCTGCATAGAAGCTGCAAAAGTGAATGTTGAAGACCACTTGGATGATGAAAACATTAATGAAATGTTCAGTTATTGGAGTCTTGAATTTTTTTTTTTATTATAAACTTATGTTATAGAAAATTCATGATGAAGATCACAAAACAAAAGATGACATGTGGTGTAACACCCCCAATCTGTGTGTTGAACTTTTAAAGTTAGACATTTGAACTTTAATCCTAAGGGGGTGGACCCCAAAAGGATAAGTATGGTGTGAATGTACTTGCATATTTAATTTGAGGAAATAAATAAAATTATTGTGCATTTTGACCAAGATGAGAAGTAGAGATCACTTTCCAAATCCATGAGGATGGATAAGGCAACAAATCCCCACAATCTTTCAAAAATCCTTGAAAGAAATTAATTTAGATTTTGAGGAGGAATCTAAATTTCCCCAATGATGAGGAAAGTAGTTGGGAAGAGGTAAGAAAAGCTGAAAAAGCTGAGGAAAAGCATAAAACAGCTTTAAAGAATCCCAAAATGGGAAGCATAGGCTAAACAGGAAAGAAAGCATCCTGCTATTCTGGACGCAGAATTAGAAACATGCTTTGGGGAAATATAAGCTTAAATAAGCTGCTCCTAAGCAGATCAGAGGTGATCTGGGAGGGAGAGGTGATCTCAGCTCGGGGGTGAGTTCTGGGAGACAAAGAGAACTCTAAGGTTGGGAGGTTGGTCATTTGCAATAGTGGTATGTTTCTGAAATTCTTTTTATTTTGAATTATTATGGTATGAATTGGCTACATATAAAATAAAATTGATTGTTATGAGTGATTTTAGTATTACATTTAACAGAATCCATTTAAGGCAGCCACCTTCCAAAATTATGTTTAGTTGTAGACCAGTGCTCTATGAAGAAGAAACCTACAGAATTTTTAAACCAAGGTCGGTTTAAATCTGAAGGTACTTAGTCTCCATAGGAAATTAAATACTAGCTTAGTTCTGATGTATACAGAGGTGAAATTATATGCTCATAGGTATGTTAGAAAAATATGATAGCAGAATTGATATCTACCTAGTGCAATAAAGGAGAAGCAAAGACATTAAAATAGCTATATTGAGTAAATCCCAAATCTAGAAGTAAGGTTACCTTTAGCTGTAATAATCATAAGATTTTCCTTTAGAATCCCTGCACAGTCGTAGAAAACAAAACAGTGGACATGCATCTAGAAAAATTCTTCAATTACTGCTGGTTTAAATCTGGAGGACTATTACTTCTACAGTAAAAAATTTGGATTAACTTTAATCCGCTTCTACTTATAAGATAATTTTCGTACTTACATATCTATATAGAGGAATCTACAATCTGAATGTAGACACAAAAAAAAAAATGGGAAATACCATAACCTAACATACTAGTACTTTATAATTGTTGAACTTCTCAGAAAACCAAACTGAGAGATAGAAAAGAAAAGAACTTCTATTCTCGAGTCTATATTATTAGAGAAAAATCATCGAACCACCTTATTTTCCATGGCATCATATATATATATATATATATATATAGAAACAAATATATATATATATATATATATATATATATATATATATATATATATATATATATATAGAAACAAATATATATTTGCAAACTTTGTGTTGGAGACACTAATCGAAAACTCTGCTTGGAAAGATATAACATTAATATCCAAATCGAAAGAATTAAATTAAGAGCCCTTTAGTCCTTAGTTAACAGAAGTATATGATTTAAATAAACTTTGGAAACTATTCAATCGCATGCGCGCCATCATTTAAAAAGCATGCGCCATATGCTTCTCTAGGTTTGCGTCGTATAAAAACAAATGAAAATGATTCTCACTGTGAAATCACCGCATGATCGGCCAGATCCAAACATAACACGAAATTATTATCCATTACAGTGACAATATTAAAATGATTCTTACAATATGACCGTCGTCGGATCGGCTAGCCCAAACACCATACGAGATCATTTTTAGTTTTAGTGTGTGGGAAACCATTTGGATATTCCTTTAGCGGTGACAATGGAGGTTAAAAGTACTTAACACCTGCATAAACATGAGAGTCAGGTAAACAATGCGTGCCTGTAAATGTTTCGCATTGCGGCATTGAAAAACGAACAACACAAAACTGGGAGATGCCTAGTAGCGCCGACCTCGCCAGAGATATAGTAACAATAGAAAAACAAGGGATAATATTTCTAAATTGAAATGGGTTTTATTTCGGGTAGCTGGAATTAAAGTATCTATCCACGCAAATATAATATTTCTCCTCCTTCTCCGGAGCCGAGAAATGGAATTTATTCGGTTAAAATAAAGGTTGAATCTAAACAATGTTAACAGCATATGAACGAGGTTACCGGTGGATAAATTTAAAACTTCTTGGAGTCCCATTTTAAAAACAAAATAAATGCATGGAAACAGCAAAATCAAAAATTAGGAACAGTAGCGCTGCGTTGGGTAACTGCCGATAGCTATGCGTGAGGTCACTCACCTGTAGCTCAGTTATTGATACGAATTCAACGATACATATCACACTATATTCAGTATATTAAACATAATCACTTTTGTAGATTCAGGAAGTGCTAGTACTCAACTGAAAGAGAAAGGGAAATAACTGCGCTGGAAAAAAAAAACGCGGTGTTAAGCCACAGCTCTGAATCTTGTCATACAGACAGGATTCCAGCAGCTGAAGGCACGTAATAGAACTACTGATTGACAAAATTTCGCGTTCCACCCTCACTACCTCTCAGTCACACGGATGAAACGTAGGGTAGAGAATCCATTACAATCGAACCAGCGCAGAACTGGAACTAATGGACACGAAAGGAAACCAGTGACTGGGCGGGTTATAGGGTACCTGTAACAAATGACCGAATGGGAAAAACAAACATTGTACCAGTCAGCGTTGTGGAGGAATGCGTTATTGAACGAATGATAAACATAGAAGAAAAAAGTTTAGTCCTATGCCGAAACTAGCCAGAAAACAACCAGACCTGTAGTATAAAAAAAACTGATGCGTGAAAGATGAAGACAAGGAGCGGTTCAGAAAAATCTGAGCGCCAATGTGCTGAGGGTGAATCGCACGCCTTTGGGGCACGCACAACAAACGATTCAACTTCCTACAGGCTGAAGTAAGATGCTAAAAGGGAAAATGAAATGATCAGGATCCGAGTTGGGGTTAAAAGTGAGAAAACGCAACCCTAATACCTTGGATCGACCAAAGGATGAGCGGGACATTCGAGTCAGGTTAGCGCAACTTGCAGAGACTAAAACCCTAGTCTGCAATGAAAGCGCGCGGCATGAGATCCCGAGATGGATCTTAGAAACCATGTCGAGTAGGTAAACCTGTGATTTTGAAAGATGCATCATATTAGAATGGGACGCGTGTATTTTCTCCTGCGCCCGACTGTATGAAGTACTGCGGTCAGTACAATAAAAAACAATGGAGCTGCACGAAGACCGTCGTCGTGGCCAGTAAACCATATGACCACTCCATCCAACAGTAACCTCATAAATTTATCACGTATCAAAAGGGGCAGGGATTTAATATGGGTGAATTACATGTAATGATACCAGGGAAAGAGATCGCGTGTAGATCTTATATGATGGTATAGGGTACATAAAATAGGTATGATAAGACTGTAGACCTTCGGTGTAACACTCAACTAATTGTTATATCGAGGAGGGAGCACGCATATATATGCCACCGTGACACAGTATGGGAATGAATATAATCATTTCATGTATCGTCCCTCATATCTTCTAGGGATGTAAATGAGAATATAATAAACTTATATTATGTGAAGTTGGATGATGATATAAAAATCTTATATCATGAGGATGTAAAAATGGAAATATAACAATATGAGAATATGTAATCCTAAATGGTAAGAAGTGATGATCTTTTACGAGGAGATGATGTTAACGTCTTATATGATGTGTTTGATTTTAAAGTGTTATATCACATGATTCGAAATAGGTGTTATAAATATATATATAGGATACATATATATGGGTACATTCAATTCAACATTATTAAAAAGGGTTTAGATATATAAGTGGTATATATAAATAATGATATATATATATACGTGGATTCACTGATATTAACAAGAGGTGTATTATCTATGTGTTGAATATATAGGTGGATTCAAAGGTATATGTGTTGAATATATATAGATGATTAGGTGAGATTATTGAAAAGTATGTATGCCCATATAGCCTAGATTTATATTATGTTTAGAAAAAAAAGAAACACATCCCATGATAATATAAAGGGGTATGGATATATATATCTATATACATATATGTGGTTGAAAGGAATATAGGTGGAGTGTTCAATGTTTTTATGAAGGTGGAGATGCTAGATGGTTAGAGGAAACTATATCAAGAGGGAAGTAAAGTTAAAATTCTGAACTCATTATTCAAATAACTAGGTGAATAGAGAGGAAACCCCAGTATATCGAGGAAAGAAGAAAAAAAAAAAAATAAAAAATTAAACTGGAGGTGTTACAAATGGTATCGGAGCCCAAGTGCAAAAATTGGGCTGTTGTTATGGTGCTCACTGAATTCTCAATATTATTGAACATTGTAGAAATTGTTTTTTTTTGTCTTACTAATAAAATGTATGAGTGTGTACAGTGGTGCAAAAATGGCTGAAGAGGGAGGAATTTATGTGGATCTGCGGGATGAGTTTGCTACTCCAGATCCCAATGCCCCGGTAATGGCTATGTTGCATAGAATGCAACGAGAGTTGGCTGAACTAAGAAGCCAGAATGACATGTTGTCATCAGCCAGTGAGGAGGAGGAAAAGCTCATTAGAGAGCTAACTTCCCGGAACAGCCAGGAAGGCGAAGGTTCCAGAAAGAGAAAGATGGATGAGTCTGATGATGATGATGCGGCTAGACAGCAACATAAATGGAAAAGAGAATTGCAGGGAGAATTCTGAAAGATCAAACCTCCCTCCTATGATGGGGAGAAGGAAGAAGATGCTGAAGCTTGGTTGCTGAACATGATCAAGTATTTCCAAGTATATGAATATGAGAGCAATCTGAATGCCAGATTAGCTGTGTATCAGCTACAAGGGAAGGCTACACTGTGGTGGGAAGAGACAAAAATGGTGCATGCCATTGATGAAAAGACAGTTACTTGGGAAGATTTTCAGGCTAAGTTCAAGAATCGTTATTTGAACGAACATTATTATGATGATAAAGCAAAAGAATTACATGAACTTAGACTAGGACAGCTCACTATCGATGAGTTTGTCACTAAGTTTACCAATTTACTGAGATATGTCCCTTACATTAGGGAAGAAAAAGCAAAGGTCCAAAGGTTTTGAATTGCTTACCTACTGCATACAAGGAGAAAGTTGAGTTTGACAACCCAAAAACTATGGATGAAGCTGTTAGAAAAGCCAGATTATGTTACCAACAGTTCAAAGGAAAAACTGAACAAGGGAAAAAATGGGTACAAAAAAATGAATTCAAAGGGAGGAAACAGAAACCATCCTATCTGAAGAATTTTGGCAGAGATCATCAGCGGAAAAAATTTAATAAACCCAGAGAAAATCAAACTGTGCAGTCCCAAGTGGCTTCAAAACAAGTAGAAGGGAATAATAAAAAGGAAGGGACAGTCAGAATGAAGGAACCTTTGAAGTGTTGGGGCTGTGGAGAACCCCATATGATGAGGGATTGCCCTCATCGAAATATTCATATGATCGGTAGAGAGCGAGAGGCAACAACAGTCAATGACATAGCCAGAAATATACCAACTATCAGTGCAGCACTGGAAAATCGGCAAGCAGAACATCAAGCAACCATGGTGGAAATGGAGGGTAAGATTTCTGACTTACCCATTACTATTTTGATTGATCCAGGTGCTTCGTTGAGTTACATTAGTCCTGGAATTGTAGAAAAATGTAAAATTAAACCTGAAAATTTTCAACAGTCCTGGTTGGTACAGCTAGCCACTGGAACTAGGAGAAAAGTCACACATAATTTGCCCAAAACAACAATAAAATTAAATGGCTTTACAACAGAAGTAAATTTGAACATATTACCGTTAGGATCCTATGACTTGCTAATAGGAATGGATTGGCTGGAAAAGAAGAAAGCCCTGATGAACTACTGGGATAAAACCTTGCATTGTGTGGATGAAGAGGGGAAACCTTTTACCTTAAAAGGAAAACCAAAATCCATTTCAGTAAGACAAATATCAGCCTTACAATTGAAACGAACAACTAGAAAAGGATACCAAGTTTATGCAGTACATGTGGAAGAAGCGGAATAGAGAACTGAAGAAAATCTGCTGAGTGAATTACCAGTGGTAAGGGATTTTAAAGAAGTTTTCCCAGATGAGATTCCTCATCTTCCCCCCAAGAGAGAAATTTACTTTTCTATAGATTTGGTGCCGGGAGCCACACCTGTTTCCCGAGCCCCCTATCGAATGAGTCTGCCTGAACTCATGGAGCTGAAGATGCAACTGCAAGAATTGTTAGATAAAGGGTATATCAGACCCAGTGTGTCTCCTTGGGGAGCCCCGGTTTTATTTGTGAAAAAGAAAGATGGAACTTTTAGGATGTGCATTGACTATCGTCAACTGAACAAGTTAACCATTAAGAATAGATACCCTTTGCCGAGAATTGATGATCTGTTTGATCAAGTGAGAGGAGCTTCAGTCATTTCCAAGATATACCTAAGGACTGGTTATCACCAGCTTAGAATTAAAGAAGAAGACATCAGCAAAACAACATTTTGAACCAGGTATGGGCATTACGAATTTGTAGTTCTACCTTTTGGTTTGACGAATGCCCCTGCCACATTTATGTGCCTGATGAACAATGTGTTGAATAAGTATTTGGATAAATTTGTTCTGGTGTTCATAGATGATATCTTAGTTTACTCCAAAAATGAGGACGAACATAAGGAACACCTGAGAATAGTGTTACAAACTTTAAAAGAAAACCAGCTATATGCCAAGTTCAGCAAATGTGAATTTTATAAAGATAAAATTCAATATCTAGGTCATATTATTTCTGAAAAAGGGTTGGCGGTTGACCCTGAAAAGATAAAAGCCATTAAAGAATGGCCAGTCCCAACTGATGTTTCAGCAGTAAGATCATTTATGGGAATTGCAGGCTATTATCGCAGATTTGTGGAGAGATTTTCTGCTATAGAAAATCCCATAACCTCATTACAAAGGAAGGGTGTTAAGTTTGTGTGGACTGAAAAATGCCAAAACAGTTTCGAACAATTGAAACAGAAACTTATTTCAGCTCCTATATTAAAAATTGTTGATCCTGATAAAGATTTTGTGGTATGTACAGATGTGTGCAGAGAGGGGCTAGGAGGAGTCCTATTGCAAGAAAATTCAGTTATTGCCTATGAGTCTAGGAAATTAAAAACTCATGAACAGAATTATAGTGCATATGATTTGGAATTTGCAGCTGTTATCCATGCTTTAAAAATGTGGAGACACTATCTGCTGGGGAAGAAGTTCACATTGATGACTGATCATATTAGCCTCAAATATTTCTTTTCCCAAACTGACCTGAATGCAAGACAAGCCAGATGGCTGTCCTTTCTAAGTGAATTTGATATGGATATAAAACATATCAAGGGAAAAGAAAATAAAGTTGCTGATGCCTTAAGTAGAAATGCTTGTCAACATTTAAACAGCATTGGGAGTAGTGCCCAGATGGAGATAGAGGAATTGGTAGGAAAAGCAGCAAATCAAGATCCCAACTATGAAGCACTCTTGGTGAAACTACAGAAAAAGGATAAAACTGATTTCACTAAAAACCAAAGAGGGCTACTCTATTACAAGAACAGGTTGTATATTCCAAATATAGAGTCATTGAAAAGAGAAATTCTAGATGAATATCACAAACAGCCCTATGCAGGACATCCAGGATATCAAAAGATGTTAACAGCCTTGAAGAAGAAGTTGTTCTGGCCAGGAATGAAAAGAGATGTGGCAGAGTATTTAAGTAGATGTATGGAATGTTAGTTAGTCAAAGTTGAGCATCAACACCCAGCAGGGCTTTTAAACCCTTTGCCAATTGTAGAATGGAAATGGGACACAGTTTCCATGGATTTTATAACAGGGTTACCCAAAACTAAATATCAACATGATTCTGTAATGGTAGTAGTAGACACTCTCACAAAAGCTGCCCACTTTATACCAGTAAAATCTACCTTCGGAACAGCTCAAGTAGCAAATGTGTTCCTGAAGGAGATAGTAAGGCTTCATGGAGTTCCCAAAGTAATTGTTTCAGATCGAGATGCTAAGTTCACAGCAACATTTTGGAAAGGATTGTTTGGAGGGATGGGTACTAAGCTGAATTTTAGTACTGTCTATCACCCTCAAACTGACGGGCAAACAGAAAGGACGAATCAAATTTTGGAGGACATGTTGAGAATGTATGTGATGGATAGACCCTCAAAGTGGGAGGAGTATCTGCATTTAGCTGAATTTGTCTATAATAATAGCTACCAATCTTCTATTTAAATGAGTCTGTTTGAAGCATTATATGGGAGGAAGTGTCGTACTCCTTTGAGCTGGAGCCAACCAGAGGATAAATTGGTGTTGGGACTAGATGCATTACAAGAGATGGAAAGAATTGTTAAACAGATACAAAGAAATATCAAGGCAGCACAGGATCGTCGGAAAAGCTATGCTGATAAGAAAAGAGTGCACCGAGAATTCAAAGTAGGGGATCATGTGTATTTGCACATCAAACCCAAAAAGAGCACACTTTATGCTGGAAGTTGTGCAAAACTTTCTCCTAGATATTGTGGTCCTTTTGAAGTATTAGAAAGGGTGGGACCAGTGGCTTACAAGCTGGCCTTACCAACCCATGTTAGAGTACATAATGTGTTTCATGTTTCATTATTAAAAAGATATGTGCATGATGCTTCTCACATAGTTGATTGGAATGTTGTACAGGTGGAACCAGAAGGGGAGTTTCTGCCAGAACCGCTTCAAATATTGGAGCGGGAAGAAATTGAATAGAGAAATAGAATAGTGGCCAGAGTAAAAGTGCAGTGGAAGCACTTTACTGCTGAAGAAGCCACCTGGGGAAAGGAAGATGCAATGATGGAACAATATCCATTTTTGTTTAATTGAATTCTAGTAGTTGAATAACAACACCGAGGACGGTGTTTATTTTCAGAGGGGGAATATGTAACACCCCCAATTTGTGTGTTGAACTTTTAGAAAGTTAGACATTTGAACTTTAATCCTAAGGGGGTGGACCCCAAAGGATAAGTATGGTGTGAATGTACTTGCATATTTAATTTGAGGAAATAAATAGAATGATTGTGCATTTTGACCAAGATGAGAATTAGAGATCACTTGCCAAATCCATGAGGATGGGTAAGGCAACAAATCCCCACAATCTTTCAAAAATCCTTGAAAGAAATCAATTTAGATTTTGAGGAGGAATCTAAATTTCCCCAATGAAGAGGAAAGTTGTTGGGAAAAGGTAATAAAAGCTGGAAAAGTTGAGGAAAAGCATAAAACAGCTTTAAAGAGTCCCAAAATGGGAAGCCTAGGCTAAACAGGAACGAAAGCATCCTGCTATTCTGGACGCAGAATTAGAAACATGCTTTGGGGAAATATGAGCTTAAATAAGCTGCTCCAAAACAGATCAGAGGTTGATCTGTGATGGATGTGATCTCAGCTCGGGGGTGAGTTCTGGGAGAGAAAGAGAACTCTAAGGTTGGGAGGTTGGTCATTTGCAATAGTGGTATGTTCCTAAAATTCTTGTTATTTTGAATTACTATGGTATGAATTGGCTACATATAAAATAAAATTGATTGTTATGAGTTATTTTACTACTACATTTAACAGAATCCATTTTAAGGCAACCACCTTCCAAAATTCTGTTTAGTTGTAGACCAGTGCTCTATGAAGTAGAAACCTACAGAATTTTTAAACCAAGGTCGGTTTAAATCTGAAGGTACTTAGTCTCCATAGGAAATTAAATACTAGCTTAGTTCTGATGTATACAGAGGTGAAATTATATGCTCATAGGTATGTTAGAAAAACATGATAGCAGAACTGATATCTACCTAGTGCAATAAAGGAGAAGCAAAGACATTAAAATAGCTATATTGAGTAAATCCCAAATCCAGAAGTAAGGTTACCTTTAGCTGTAATAATCATAAGAATTTCCTTTAGAATGTCTGCACAGTTGTAGAAAACAAAACAGTGGACATGCATCTAGAAAAATTCTTCAAAAAAAGTTGGATTAACTTTAATCCACTTCTGCTTATAAGATAATTTTCGTACTTACATATCTATATAGAGGAATCTACAATCTGAATGTAGACACAAAAAAAAAAATGGGAAATACCATAACCTAACATACTAGTACTTTATAATTGTTGAACTTCTCAGAAAACCAAACTGAGAGATAGAAAAGAAAAGAACTTCTATTCTCGAGTCTATATTATTAGAGAAAAAACATCGAACCACCTTATTTTCCATGGCATCACATATATATATATATATATATATATATATAGAAACAAATATATATTTGCAAACTTTATGTTGGAGACACTAATCGAAAACTCTGCTTGGAAAGATATAACATTAATATCCAAATCGAAAGAATTAAATTAAGAGCCCTTTAGTCCTTAGTTAACAGAAGTATATGATTTAAATAAACTTTGGAAACTATTCAGTCGCATGCGCAGCATCATTTAAAAAGTGTGCGCCATACGATTGGCTAGGTCTGCGCGGTATAAAAACAAACGAAAATGATTCTCACTGTGAAATCACCGCATGCTCGGCTAGATCCAAACATAACACGAAATTATTATCCATTACAGTGATAGTATTAAAATGATTCTTAAAATATAACCGCCGTCGGATCGGCTAGCCCAAACACCATACGAGATCATTTTTAGTTTTAGTGTGCAGGAAACCATTTGGGTATTCCTTTAGCGGTGACAATGGAGGTTAAAAGTACTTAACACCTGCATAAACATGAGAGTCAGGTAAACAGTGCGTGCCGGTAAATGTTTAGCATTGCGGCATTGAAAAACGAACAACACAAAACTGGGAGATGCCTAGTAGCGCCGACCTCGCGAGAGATATAGTAACAATAGAAAAACAAGGGATAATATTTCTAAATTGAAATGGGTTTTATTTCGGGTAGCTGGAATTAAAGTATCTATCCACGCAAATATAATATTTCTCCTCCTTCTCCGGAGCCGAGAAATGGAATTTATTCAGTTAAAATAAAGGTTGAATCTAAACAATGTTAACAGCTTATTAACGAGGTAACTGGTGGATAAATTTAAAACTTCTTGGAGTCCCATTTTAAAAACAAAATAAATGCATGGAAACAACAAAATAAAAAATTAGGAACAGTAGCGCTGCGTTGGGTAACTGCCGATAGCTATGCGTGAGGTCACTCACCTGTAGCTCAGCTATTGATACGAATTCAACGATACATATCACACTATATTCAGTATATTAAACATAATCACTTTTTTAGATTCAGGAAGTGCTAGTACTCAACTGAAAGAGAAAGGGAAATAACTGCGCTGGAAAAAAAAAACGCGGTGTTAAGCCACGGCTCTGAATCTTGTCATACAGATAGGATTCCACCAGCTGAAGGCACGTAATAGAACTACTGATTGACAAAATTTTGCGTTCCACCCTCACTACCTCTCAGTCACACGGATGAAACGTAGGGTAGAGAATCCATTACAATCGAACCAGCGCAGAACTGGAACTAATGGACACGAAAGGAAACCAGTGACTGGGCGGGTTACAGGGTACCTGTAAAAAATGACCGAATGGGAAAAACAAACATTGTACCAGTCAGCGTTGTGGAGGGATGCGTTATTGAACGAATGATAAACATAGAAGAAAAAAATTTAGTCCTATGCCAAAACTAGCCAGAAAAAAACCAGACCTGTAGTATAAAAAAAACTGATGCGTGAAAGATGAAGACAAGGAGCGGTTCAGAAAAATCTGAGCGCCAATGTGATGAGGGTGAATCGCATGCCTTTGAGGCACGCACAGCAAACGATTCAACTTCCTGCAGGATGAAGTAAGATGCTAAAAGGGAAAATGAAATGATCAGGATCCGAGTTGGGGTTAAAAGTGAGAAAACGCAACCCTAATACCTTGGATCGACCAAAGGACGAGCGGGACATTCGAGTCAGGTTAGCGCAACTTGCAGAGACTAAAACCCTAGTCTGCAATGAAAGTGCGCGGCATGAGATCCCGAGATGGATCTTAGAAACCATGTCGAGCAGGTAAACATGTGATTTTGAAAGATGCATCGTATTAGAATGGGACGCGTGTATTTTCTCCTGCGCCCGACTGTATGAAGTACTGCGGTCAGTACAATAAAAAACAACGGAGCTGCACGAAGACCGCCGTCGTGGCCAGTAAACCATATGACCACTCCATCCAACAGTAACCTCATAAATTTATCACGTATCAAAAGGGGCAGCAATTTAATATGGGTGAATTACATGTAACGATACCAGGGAAAGAGATCACGTGTAGATCTTATATGACGGTATAGGGTACATAAAATAGGTATGATAAGACTGTAGACCTTCGGTGTAACACTCAACTAATTGTTATATCGAGGAGGGAGCACGCATATATATGCCACCGTGACACAGTATGGGAATGAATATAATCATTTCATGTATCGTCCCTCATATCTTCTAGGGATGTAAATGAGAATATAATAAACTTATATTATGTGAAGTTGGATGATGATATAAAAATCTTATATCATGACGATGTAAAAATGGAAATATAACAATCTTAGAATATGTAATCCTAAATGGTAAGAAGTGATGATCTTTTACGAGGAGATGATGTTAACGTCTTATATGATGTGTTTGATTTTAAAGTGTTATATTACATGATTCGAAATAGGTGTTATAAATATATATATAGGATACATATATATGGGTACATTCAATTCAACATTATTAAAAAGGGTTTAGATATATATGTGGTATATATAAATAATGATATATATATATACGTGGATTCACTGATATTAACAAGAGGTGTATTATCTATATGTAGGTAACATATATATATATATATATATATATATATATATGTGTGTGTGTGTGTGTGTGATCCAAAGATATATGTGTTGAATACATAGGTGGATTCAAAGGTATATGTGTTGAATATATATAGATGATTAGGTGAGATTATTGAAAAGTATGTATGTCCATATAGCCTAGATTTATATTATGTTTAGAAAAAAATGAAACACATCCCATGATAATATAAAGGGGTATGGATATATATATCTATATACATATATGTGGTTGAAAGGAATATAGGTGGAGTGTTCAATGTTTTTATGAAGGTGGAGATGCTAGATGGTTAGAGGAAACTATATCAAGAGGGAAGTAAAGTTAAAATTCTGAACTCATTATTCAAATAACTAGGTGAATAGAGAGGAAACCCCAGTATATCGGGGAAAGCAGAAAAAATAAATAAATAAAAATAAATAAAAATAAATAAATAAAAAAATTTTAAAAAAAATTAAAAATAAAATTAAAAATAAAAAAAATAAAAATAAAAAAAATAAAAAAAATAAAAAAATAAAAAAATAAAAAAAATTTAAACTGGAGGTGTTACAAATGGTATCGGAGCCCAAGTGCAAAAATTGGGCTGTTGTTATGGTGCTCACTGAATTCTGAATATTATTGAACATTGTAGAAATTGTTTTTTTTGTCTTACTAATAAAATGTATGAGTGTGTACAGTGGTGCAAAAATGGCTGAAGAGGGAGGAATATATGTGGATCTGCGGGATGAGTTTGCTACTCCAGATCCCAATGCCCCGGTAAATGCTATGTTGCATAGAATGCAACGAGAGTTGGCTGAACTAAGAAGCCAAAATGACATGTTGTCATCAGCCAGTAACGAGCAGGAAAAGCTCATTAGAGAGCTAACTTCCCGGAACAGCCAGGAAGGCGAAGGTTCCAGAAAGAGAAAGATGGATGAGTCTGATGATGATGATGCGGCTAGACAGCAACATAAACAGAAAAGAGAATTGCAGGGAGAATTTCGAAAGATCAAACCTCCCTCCTATGATGGGGAGAAGGAAGAAGATGTTCAAGCTTGGTTGCTGAACATGATCAAGTATTTCCAAGTATATGAATATGAGAGCAATCTGAAGGCCAGATTAGCTGTGTATCAGCTACAAGGGAAGGCTACACTGTGGTGGGAAGAGACAAAAATGGTGCATGCCATTGATGAAAATACAGTTACTTGGGAAGATTTTCATGCTAAGTTCAAGAATCGTTATTTGAACGAACATTATTATGATGATAAAGCAAAATAATTCCATGAACTTAGACTAGGACAACTCACTATCGATGAGTTTGTCACTAAGTTTACCAATTTACTGAGATATGTCCCTTACATTAGGGAAGAAAAAACGAAAGGTCAAGGTTTGAATTGCTTACCTACGCATACAAGGAGAAAATTGAGTTTGACAACCCAAAAACTTTGGATGAAGGAAGTTTGTTAGAAAAGCCAGTTATGTTACCAGTTCTAAAGGAAAAGCGGAATAAGGGAAAAAGCAGGTGAGAAAATGAATTCAAAGGGAGGAAACGAAACCCGACCTATCTGAAGAATTTTTGAGAGATCATCGGCGGAAAAATTTTATAAATGAAGAAAATCAAAGCTGGAGTCCCAAGAGTGGCTTCAAAACAAAGTAGAGGGAATAATAAAAAGGAAGGGACGATCAGGAGAATGAAGGAACCTCTGAAATGTTGGGGTTGTGGAGAACCCCATATGATGAGGGACTGCCCCCATCGAAATATACACCTGATCAGCAGAGAGCGAGAGGCAACAACAGTCAATGACATAGCCAGAAATATACCAACTATCAGTGCAACATTGGAAAATCGACAAGCAGAACATCAAGCAACTATGGTGGAAATGGAGGGTAATATTTCTGAACTACCTATTACTGTTTTGATTGATCCAGGTGCTTCTTTGAGTTATATTAGTCCTGGAATTGTAGAAAAATGTAAAATTAAACCTGAAAAATTTCAGCAGTCATGGTTGGTACAGCTGGCTACTGGAACTAAGAGAAAAGTCACACATAAGTTGCCCAAAACAGCAATACAATTAAATGGCTTTCCAACAGAAGTAAATTTGAACATATTACTATTAGGATCCTATGACTTGCTGATAGGAATGGATTGGCTGGAAAATAAGAAAGCCCTGATGAACTGCTGGGATAAAACCCTGCATTGTGTGGATGAAGAAGGAAAACCTTTTACCTTAAAAGGAAAACCAAAATCCATTTCAGTAAGACAAATATCAGCCTTACAATTGAAAAGAACAACTCGAAAAGGATACCAAGTCTATGCGGTGCATGTGGAAGAAGTGGTGAAGCGAGAATGTGTGAGTGGTCCCGGTGACAGGGGATTTCAAAAGAAGTTTTCCCAGGATGAGATTCCTCATCTTCCCCCAAGAGAGAATGACTTTTCTCTTAGTTTGTCACATAGAGCCACACACATTTTTTCCCGAGCACCTTATCGAATGAGCCCTCCTGAACTAATGGAACTGAAAATGCAATTACAGGAATTGTTAGATAAAGGGTATATAAGACCAAGCGTGTCTCCTTGGGGAGCCCCGGTTTTGTTTGTGAAAAAGAAAGATGGAACTTTTAGGATGTGCATTGACTATCGTCAACTGAACAAGTTAACCATTAAGAATAGATACCCTTTGCCGAGAATTGATGATCTGTTTGATCAACTGAGAGGAGCTTCAGTCTTTTCCAAGATAGACCTAAGGACTGGTTATCAGCAGCTTAGAATTAAAGAAGAAGACATCAGCAAAACACCATTTCGAACCAGGTATGGGCATTATGAATTTGTAGTTCTACCTTTTGGTTTGATGAATGGCCCTGCCACATTTATGTGCCTGATGAACAGTGTGTTGAATAAGTATTTGGATAAATTTGTTCTGGTGTTCATAGATGATATCTTAGTTTACTCCAGATGAGGACGAACATAAGGAACACGGAGGTAGTGTTACATACTTTAAAGTATCTATATTCCAAGTTCGACAAATGTGAATTTTATAAAGAATTAAAATTCCAATATAAAGGTCATATTATTTGAAAAGGTTGGCAGTTGACCACGAAAAGATAAAAACCATTAAAGAATGGTGAGTGCCAGCGATGTTTCGATGGTAAAAGATCATTTATGGGAATTGCAGGCTATTATCGCAGATTTGTGGAGAGATTTTCTGCTATAGCAAATCCCATAACCTCATTACAAAGGAAGGGTGTTAAGTTTGTGTGGACTGAGAAATGCCAAAACAGTTTTGAGCAATTAAAACAAAAACTCATTTCAGCCCCTATCCTGAAAATTGTAGATCCTGATAAGGAATTTGGGATATGTACCGATGCTTGCAAAGAAGGATTGGGAGGAGTCCTATTGCAGGAAAATTCAGTTATTGCCTATGAATCTAGAAAACTGAAAACTCATGAACAGAATTATAGTGCCTATGATCTAGAATTAGCAGCTGTTATACACGCTTTGAGAATGTGGCGGCACTATCTTCTCGGGAAAAAGTTTACATTGATGACTGATCACATTAGTCTCAAATATTTCTTTTCTCAAACTGATCTGAATGCAAGACAAGCCAGATGGCTGTCTTTTTTAAGTGAATTTGATATGGATATAAAACACATCAAGGGAAAAGAGAATAAAGTTGCTGATGCATTAAGTAGGAATGCTTGTCAGAATATAAACCACATTGGAAGTAGTGCTCAAATCGAAATAGAAGAATTGGTGAGAAAGGCAGCAAGTCAGGATCAAAGCTATGAAACTCTCTTAGTGAAATTACAGAAAAAAGAGAAAAGTTTGATTTCACTAAAAACGAAGGGATACTTTCTATTACAAGAACGAGTTGTATATTCCAAATGTGGAGTCATGAAAAAAGAAATTCTAGATGAATATCACAAACAGCCATATGCAGGACATCCAGGATATCAGAAAATGTTAACAGCCTTGAAAAAGAAGTTGTTTTGGCCAGGAATGAAAAGAGATGTAGCAGAATATTTAGCTAGATGCATGGAATGTCAACTAGTTAAAGTTTAACATCAGCATCCTGCTGGTCTTTTAAACCCCTTGTCGATTGCAGAACGGAAGTGGGATATAGTATCCATGGATTTCATAATAGGGTTACCCAAAACCAAACACCAACATGATTCAGTAATGGTGGTAGTAGACACTTTAACAAAAGCTGCACATTTGATACCAGTGAAATCTACCTTCGGAACAACTCAAGTAGCGAATGTGTTCTTGAAGGAGGTAGTAAGACTCCATGGGGTTCCAAAGGTGATTGTTTCTGACTGAGATGCTAAGTTTACAGCAGCTTTTAGGAAAGGACTATTTGGAGGGATGGGTACTAAGCTGAATTTTAGTATTGCCTATCACCCTCAAACTGATGGGCAAACAGAAAGGACGAATCAAATTTTGGAGGACATGTTGAGAATGTATGTGATGGATAGACCCTCAAAGTGCGAGGAGTATCTGCATTTAGCTGAATTTGTCTATAATAATAGCTACCAATCTTCTATTAAAATGAGTCTGTTTGAAGCATTATATGGGAGGAAGTGTCGTACTCCTTTGAGCTGGAGCCAACCAAAGGATAAACTGGTGTTGGGACTAGATGCATTACAAGAGATGGAAAGAATTGTTAAACAGATACAAAGAAATATCAAGGCAGCACGGGATCATCGGAAAAGCTATGCTGATAAGAAAAGAGTGCACCGAGAATTCAAAGTAGGGGATCATGTGTATTTGCGCATCAAACCCAAAAAGAGCACACTTTATGCTGGAAGTTGTGCAAAACTTTCTCCTAGATATTGTGGTCCTTTTGAAGTATTAGAAAGGGTGGGACGTTGAAGCACAAGCTAGCCTTACCACCCCATGTTAGAATGCATAATGTGTTTCATGTGTTTCATTATTAAAAAGATATGTGCATGATTCTTCTCACACTAGTTGATTGGAATGTTATGGGTGGAACCGAGAGAATGCACGGAGACCGCTTCAAATATTGGAGCGGGAAGAAATTGAATTGAGAAACGAGAACACGGGCCGGAAGTAAAGTGGCGGTGGAAGCACTGCTGTTGAGAAGAAGCCACACAGGGAAAGGAAGATAGAATTATGGAACAATATCCATTTTTGTTTAATTGGTCTAGTAGTTGAATAACAACTTAGAGGACGGTGCTTATTTTCGGAGGGGAATATGTAACACCCCCAATTTGTGTGTTGAACTTTTAAAGTTAGACATTTGAACTTTAATCCTAAGGGGGTGGACCCCAAAGGATAAGTATGGTGTGAATGTAATTTCATATTTAATTTGAGGAAATAAATAAAATGATTGTGCATTTTGACCAAAGACCACATTAGAATCCACTTTCCAAATCCATGAGGATGGGTAAGGCAACAAATCCCCACAATCTTTCAAAAAATCAGAAAGAAATTGATTTAGATGCAGGGGAGGAATCTAAATTTCCCCGATGAAGAGGAAATTAATGAAGAGGAAATTAGCTAGGAAGAGGTAATAAAAGGCAGGAAAAGCTGAGAGAAAAGCATAAAACAACTTTAAAAGAGTCCCAAGAAATGGGAAGCCTAGGCCTAGCTTGAGGAACGGAATCATCACCTTCAATGCAGACCTTGAGAATTAGAAACATGCTTTGGGGAAATATGAGCTTAAATAAGCTGCTCGAAAACAGATCAGAGGTTGATCTGTGATGGATGTGATCTCAGCTCGGGGGTGAGTTATGGGAGAGAAAGATAACTCTAAGGTTGGGAGGTTGGTCATTTGCAATAGTGGTATGTTCCTAAAATTCTTTTTATTTTGAATTACTATGGTATGAATTGGCTACATATAAAATAAAATTGATTGTTATGAGTTATTTTAGTATTACATTTAACAGAATCCATTTTAAGGCAGCCACCTTCCAAAATTATGTTTAGTTGTAGACCAGTGCTCTATGAAGAAGAAACCTACAGAATTTTTAAACCAAGGTCGGTTTAAATCTGAAGGTACTTAGTCTCCATAGGAAATTAAATACTAGCTTAGTTCTGATGTATACAGAGGTGAAATTATATGCTCATAGGTATGTTAGAAAAATATGATAGTAGAACTGATATCTACCTAGTGCAATAAAGGAGAAGCAAAGACATTAAAATAGCTATATTGAGTAAATCCCAAATCCAGAAGTAAGGTTACCTTTAGCTGTAATAATCATAAGAATTTCCTTTAGAATCTCTGCACAGTTGTAGAAAACAAAACAATGGACATGCATCTAGAAAAATTCTTCAATTACTGCTGGTTTAAATCTGGAGGACTATTACTTCTACAGTAAAAAAGTTGGATTAACTTTAATCCACTTCCTCTTATAAGATAATTTTCGTACTTACATATCTATATAGAGGAATCTACAATCTGAATGTAGACACAAAAAAAAAATGGGAAATACCATAACCTAACATACTAGTACTTTATAATTGTTGAACTTCTCAAAAAACCAAACTAAGAGATAGAAAAGAAAAGAACT
>MU968314.1:52367-106951 GCA_034641835.2 Pinus albicaulis | reverse complement strand
TCTTGGTCTTCCAAGTTAAGATCCAATGTCATATTCCAAGCATGGAAGTCATCCTTCCTAGTCAATTTGTCATCAACCTTGAATCCATTGTAGTTTGAGGAACCCATCCTCTTCTTTGGTGATTGCTACAAATTAGGCCTTTGTCTTCACCTCAACTCTGATACCATGTAAATTTATGTAGATGTCCTATTCTTGATGCAACTTTACTTTCCCTTCAATATCAAATAGCAATCACACAAAAAATAAAGTAAAATGCTGATAGAATATACCAGTAGATCGAGAGAAGACAAGCCAGAAATATATAAGTGTATTGGTGGGTTACGGTGGTCAATATGATGCTTCAACCAGCAAAATCTCAATATGGTCAGCCAACCATTAATGTCGCACAACCCTCTAGGATAGCCAAATGTTCAACCCAAAAGTCAACATTGTCAATCAACAATCAATGCAAATAGCTGCAGTAGGTAGGTCAACGCTGAAAAGTCAAAGTCAAAGTTTTACCTCGGAAATAGTGCCAAAAGTGTGGATTAGGGAAATCTATATTTTGGGAAAATTTTAGGTTTTTTTGACCCTACATTGACCAAAGTCAACGCTGGTCAAAGTTGTTGCAGAAACCCCAGCTGAAAATAGAAATCTGAAAAACAGTTTTCTTCCTTGATTCACTTTCCCACGTGTGAAGAGAAGGGACTCCAAGTGATCGAAACATTCAGATGAGGAGAGAGAAATGTGTGAGGATGAGATGAATGAAATGTCCTCCAACGTTGAACTTATCTATTTCCATGAGTGAGGGTGTGTGACACAACTGTTGGGGCACAAAACCTTAAGGCCGCCCTACACATACTTTGAATAGATTAAAAATAAATTCAAAATAAATGTTCTGCTCATTGGATCAAGATGATCTTTAGATCGCTCTTGCACCTCTCCGAAAGAGGAATCCAATAAAAGTATTGGTATCTTCATGTCAGCATCACAACATGGAGTTTAGACCTAGTTCTCCAAAATTAACAGCTAATAGCTCATGAGCTTGTGAATAAGCCTGACTCGACCCACCTTCACATCTCCGTACATAATGTCAATACACCAACATATAAATCAAAATTCTTTTTCGACATAATTTTTTTTTACCTTTTCTAACATATATGATATTTTTGTATTTTGAAAAATTATAATTAAAAAAATTGCAAATGAGCCACAACATATGGAATGCTCAACCATATCTCTCAACGGACTGGAAGAAGTGAGCACAATTATTGTGATAGGATGAATGTAATTGTGTGCGCTATCGATGTGAAATTATAACTATGTTATAATCAAGGACGTGTTTCAAATTCTTGATTATATTTTGAAATCAAGGAGTATTTGCTGTGAAACCAACTCCAAAAATAGAAGAAAAGAGATATCAATGCCTTAGAAATAAGAAAATTCGAGGGGGAAACCTCAATACATTACATGAATGAAAAATTCTTGGATGATACAAATAAAAAAACTCCTTTCTATATATAGGAGTCCATGGGGCCACAATGTAATCCTAGCGGGACCACAATGTAATCCTAGCCGACCTAACAATAATAATGTAAGGGCACAATAATAACAATATGGGGGTTACATGGGTACAAAAATAAAAATAAGGGGGGCTAGACTAACATAATAAGGGACTACACTATTAATATAGGGACTTAACATGCCCCTCTCCTTCAAAGGAGTGTTGTCCTCAATGCTTGATTATTTCTTGATGCTTATGTATAAAATTATCATCTTCCCGTGTGGAATCTTCTACAGGAAAGTTCTTCCACTTGCCGAGATACTCTAAAATTGATCATACTTTTCAAGTTCTTATTTCTGTGACTGCTTCAAAACTTTTTTCGATGTGATGTTGATCTTCCTGTTATTTCATTAGATTCTGCACCAAGGTTAGGTTATTCTTTGAGAGTTGGAGAACTTGTTGTTGATGCTCGATGTGATTTTCCACTAATTTATCATCCATATTAGCTATTATTTGATCCTTCAAACCATCCAAATTAGCCTCAATTTCTGCTTTTAAACCATCTATGTCATCTTCGGTTGCTCTTCGTAATATTGAAATTTGTTGCACTTGGTACCATAATTTTGATATCTCATACTGCAATTCTTAGTCTTCATGAGTCATAATAGAGCCTTCTAAAGGCTTGATGGGTGTTGAATTCTTTTTAGGGACCATTTGAGAATCCAATATTGATATCTATTCTATAATATGCCCTTGGAATGAATTCAACTTGATTCTTCAAACAAGACTTATGCAATTCGAAAAAAAAAATGCACGCCTTTTACTTGCTTTTGAGGAGCTCGATATTAAAATTGACTTATCTATATACTTGGAGATCCTAAATATCTAAAATTTGGCCCTGTAGTAGTTCTCTGAAGATTATTTCAAATTCCATAGGTCTGACTTGATTTGGATTCTTCAGGACAAAGTTATGTCCAATCTCCTGCAATGACCTAATTATGGAGTAGTTCAGTAGAGCGAAATTTTGTGACTTTCCACATGTCACTGTTTGCTCCTTTGGCTCTGAAATTTATAGATAGGAAACTATAGTTCGTGTACTTCCAGTCACCTTTTACAGAATTCCAATCTGATGCTCAGAGAGAGAGAGAGAGTTATGAAGCTTTTCCCACAATCACCTCTTTGAGATGAAATTCCGGAGCCTGAACAAGACCTAACTTCCACAGATCATATCTCCAAAAATATTGCGGACCAAGCTCTGAAATTTTGCAATGATGTTCCTGAGGATTGCAAATTTGTGCTATAAAAATTTAAGCTTCTGAACCTTTGTAGAAAAAAAATTATAGCAAACATTCCACGATGACCTTTTTAAGTGAAATTTCAGGAGCCTAAAAAAAGACCTAAGTTCCACAGATCATATCTCCGAAAATAGTGCGAACCAAGATCTGAAATTTTGCGACGATGTTCCTCAGGATTTCAGCTTCGTACTCTGAACATTTTAGCTTTTTAACCTTTGTAGAAAAAACGTTAGAGCGAAAATTCTGCGATGACATTTTTAAGTGAAATTCAGGAGCTTGGAAAAAGACCTAACTTCCATAGATCATATCTATGAAAATATTGCGAACCAAGCTTTGAAAAGTTATAGCGAAAATGCCATGATGACCTGATTGTAGCAACGAAACCCTAGAATCCCAAGCTCTGATACCAAATGTTGTGAAACTAGCTCCAAAAATAGAAGAAAAGAGATGTCAACGCCTTAGAAATAAGCCACTTCGAGGGGGCAACCTCCAATACATTACATGAATGAACAATTCTTGGATGATACAAATGAAAAAAACTTCTTTCTATATATAGGAGTCCATTGGGCCACAATGTAATCCTAGCTGACCTAACAATAATAATGTAATGGCACAATAATAATAATATGGGGGTTACATGGGTACAACAATAAAAATAAGGGGGGCTACACTAACATAATAAGGGACTACACTATTAATATAGGGACTTAACAGTATTGATCCAATCAAATGGTGATGGATGTTGATATTGTCAAAATGAAAATTTATATGGTTAAATGATTTAATTCTAACTATGTTATACCATGGTTCAAGGACGTGTTCCAAATTGTTGATTATATTTTGAATTCAAGGAGTATTGATCTAGTCAAATAGTTATGGATGTTGATATAGTCAAAATGAAAATTTATATGGATAAATGATCCGAATGGAAAGTGGCATATACCCATGGAATTCATCCACCGATGGTATTTTTCCACGCATGGAATTTACCCATGGTATTTTAAGTGTAATCCACCCATCGTATTTATCCACCCATGGAATTTACCCATGGTATTCTAAGTGGCATCCACCCATGGTATTCATTCACCCATGTTATTCTAAGTGGAATCCACCCATGCTATTGTAAGTGGCATCCTCCCATGGTATTCATCCACCCATGGAATTTACCCATGGTATTTTAATTGACATCCACCCATGGTATTCATTCATCCATGGTATTTACTCACCCATGGAATTTACCACATTGTAACTAAAAAATTCTATAAGTAACAAATGAATCTTGTAAAAGGAGAGATTGTCGACCACAATGTAGCTTTTACAATTATTCTCCTTTTTTAATAAAATGAAATTCTTTGTGGTTTTATTTACATTGTGTTATCTCCTTTTTCTGGCATTTCAATTTTTCAGATATTGGGGGGAGAATCCCAAGATCTAGAAATTTGAAATTCCAGAAAAAAGGAGAGAACATGCCGTCAATAAGACCACAAAGAAACTTCTTTTATGAAAATAAAACCACAAAAATAATTATTTTATTAAAATAGAGAATAACTGTAAAAGCTACATTATGGTGGACAATCTGTCATTTTATAAGATGCGACCTTTTACTTATAGTATTTTTTAGTTACAATACCACAAGTAAATTCCATGGGTTGGTAAATACCATGGGTGGGTGTCAGTTACAATACCATGTGTTGGAGTCACGTGATTTGGCAGATTGGTAAACCAAATGACAGGGCAACATCAGACCAAATTTGGAGTCCTAGGACCTAGCCTTCTTGGACTCAGATAGGGCTCTCTCTATTATGCGAAGGATGTGAACTTGTTCGCTTTGTATGCTTGATTTTACACTAGTTGTTAAGTATATTTTGGTTTGTTTTTGGGTTTTTGAGGTAAAATGATCAAAAAGGACAAATAGAAAGAGATTTCATCATATCAACAAGGCTATGGGGTTAGATAAAGTCAAGACTGTCTAAATGGTGGACAAGGTATTACTGCAGGCCGATTTAGTCAAGGTAAATGGACTCTTTGGGTGAAAGTGAAGTGAAATGCACATTAAGTTTATGAAAAACAAAGAGATATTAAACTTATATAGTTTTAAAGCAAGTATTCATGGGGTAGGGAAAACCATGAATCTCTATGAATAAAACTCAAACTGATACATATGAAAGATAAAAAATATGGGGATACATAGAAGCATAAGAACCTATAACTCTAGAAAATCACCTTCAGCTATTGGGAAAACAAATAAGATAAAAAAAAACTCAATCTATGAAGAGGGAACTCCTAAAAATCATATCTTGAGCTATTGGGAACTCTAAAATAAGTTTGCAAGCATGGACAAAGGGCAAGATCGAACGAGACCTCTTTGACTTAAGTAAAACAACCAATATTTCATAGAGAGATTTCAGAAATGGAGTTTTGAGAAGCTATAAGTAAGCAGGGCATATCTTAAATCATACAATTAGCAAAACATACTGACCATAAATGAAACAAATAACAATTTCCTGATGGACCTAAAGGGCAGTTAAGAATCCTTTAGAAATTATTAAGAAGAGGAAAACATTAAAGTTGTAACATGCAGGATGTTTAAGGTTCTTCCATGAGCATGTCTCAACATATAATTTTCTGATTTACATCAAATGAGAAATATGGAACAGTAATGAAAACAAGGAAACATAAAAAAAATCAGAGAAACATCACCATTCACGAAGCCATGGAATCCTGCACACAACGCTCCTCCACAATCAAGCCAAGCAAGACATCATCTATTTCATAAAACAAGTATTTCTTCCAAGGTCATAATTCTATGTATTGCTCTCAATATATCAATTTCTCCTTTCTTGTTACAATGAATCCTCTTGGTTATATAAGCCAAAAAGGAGGAAACCCACCTAGAGCAACTAGAAGGCCATTGGCCAAAAGCAAATATCTAAAACTGTCCTTGAGACTTAACAAAGTCCAAGGCACAAAATATCCTTCAAAAATATCTTTTCGGACCAAAATAGCAAAAAAGAATCACTTTCAAGGCCTGACACACAAGATAAATTTGCTTAACGCACATTTGGCCCAGTCATCACTCTGAAAACTAATTTTTAGCAAAATCTACAGGAACGTAGCACCAGAACAAAGTCTGTTTTGCAGTGAAGTTTTGGTCAACCTCCCGATGTCAAAATGATTCCCCTGATGGCTCGTTGGAAATATACGAATGTATACTTTCCAAAACTACTTGAATTTTTCCAATCAGGTGCCTGGAAGTCAGTCAAAAAGTAGAAACAGTGAAAAATCCCAGGAGTGTAGCACCTACTGATATTAGGGGCAGAAAGGTGAGAAATGGTTGTTTTTGGCCTTTTTGAGAGACCAAAACAACTTCATTTGATTTGAAAATTTCTGAGCATGTTCCTTTGATGTCAAGGAATCCAAAAATATATTTTTCTTCAGCTGAGGATGCTCCAATAAAAATTTAAGGGACCCATGATTTTATGATTTTAGGCCTAAAATTCACAAAAAACAAGAATGTGTCCAAAAATTACCAAATTTGGTGAGTAAACCCCTTAAGGGTTTTTAGAAACATGCAATGAATCTTGATAATTCGAAGCCAGGATAGGTCTTTTCCATGTTTTTCCGCCGAGTGCTTCCTTTGGGCAGCTTTGAGTTTCCTTCGGGCAAACTGATTCAACTTCTTGTAGTGCCCAGTCATTCTTCTTTGTACGCCGAAATCCTTGTTAGATTTCTCGAATTTGGTTTCCAAATGCTGATTTTCCCCTTCAAGCCAAGACTCTCTACTACTCTCAATTTATTTGGCAAGGAGCTCCGTAAGAGGGTACTGCTGTTCATGAGCTGATTCTTCTTCTTTATGTTTTTGTAATGCTTTTCTAAGACCTATGGTCCTAGGTCTCTTTCTTGCTGACCCTTATTCTTCATCATATTCCGCATACTCACCCATGTATTCTTCTAGCCTCATTTGTGAATTTTGAGCTTCCTTTCTGTAACTGAGCGCCCGAGCCTCAAAGATTGCCATATATCCACTCATTTGATTATTTTGCAATTGCAAATAGTGGATGATGTTTTTTGACCCTTCTAAGCCATTTTCCAAGTCTTTAATTTGAGCCTCCTAGTTTTGCAAAAGAGATCTAAGAATATTGGCCTCATCATCCTCAACATCACTGTCTATTTGTATTATGTCAAATTCTATTTTATGCTCATGGCTGCTCTCTTGCTGTTCAACCTTCTCTTTTGCCTTGACTTTAATGATTTTTTTCCCTCTAGTTTTCTTGGGAAATTCTACTTTGCTCTTATTTGGAAATTTGCCTCTACTCCTTAGTGCCCTAGTGACATTGCTAGTCATCGTTTGAGTGGTTTTCTTCCTTGATGTTTTGGTGTTTTTAGCCTTCGCTACTTTTGATGAAAGAAGCATGGCCCCTAGCCTTGGAGAGGCAGTAAACACATGCTCTTGACTTTGTTGATGATGAGTGAGAGGAGGAGTTAATACCTGGGCTTGTTTAGTTTGGTCTCCTACAGTCTTAGGGTTGTCCTCTTCTCCAAAACCATTCTCTCCTTGCACTTATTGGTTACTTTGTTGTGGATAATTTCCTTCTTCATTAAATTTGATATTTGTAATGAACTCATTATTAGGAGTAAACTTAGAAAGATTATGCTCCTTTTCTGTTTGGTGGGAGATGTCTAGTTCTACTATTTTTTCCTTTTCAAAACTATCTCTTCCTTCATCTATCTTCTTGCTGTAATGACTGTTTTTATTACTTCCCTCTTTGCTGTGGTTGCTTATATCATTTTCATTATTTTCAATGTTTTCCTGATGTGGACTGCCTTCATCATGATCACTGTTTTCATTTTCTTGTTGTGGGCTGCCTTCTTCTTCATCATCTTCACTGTCTCTCTGTGGGATGCCTCTTTCTTCATCACTGTCTTTATTTTCTTGCTGTGGGTTGCCACTTTCATGATCACTGTTTTCACTTTCTCTTTGTGGAATCCCTACCACATCATGCTTTCCTTTCCATCTACTACTGCTTTCATCACTTTCCTTCTCTTTGTCACCATCCCTTCCCTATTCGTTGCCACCATCACTTCCTTGTTCTTTTCTTTTACTACATTCTTCTTTCTTACTGCTATCTATGGACGATGGTTTCTGTTGGGGAGTAGACTCACGAGAAGAAGAGGAAACATAAGGTGTGGAGGGCAAGGAATGAGCATGAGGAGGGTCCTGGGATGAAAATGGACTGACTTGTAGTGGCATAGAAGATGCAGAGGTGAAATCAGGGTGAGAGACGAAAGTTTCCCAAGGGACGCCCTTTTGTTTCGGCTGGTGAAGGATAATGATCTGAATGAGAGAGTGATAGAATAAACTTGATTTCTGCTGAGCTAGAGGCTTTTTTCTAATAATGGAAGACATCTTGTCTATACTCTTGCATAGGAAGAAAGGTAGGTTTAGCAACTTAGGTTTTGTAAAATGCATAAGGAGTTTGATGTGATAGGCATATACTTGGGAGTATCTACCTTCACAAGTGAAAAACTTCATGATTATTTTCATGAGGGCTGCATAGTCATCCAGCAAGTGCGAGAAAGGGAAAATGGAGCTGCATGTATCTTGATGATTTGGCTTGAGAAAAGGCTAATAGTGGCTGAGGTCAAGGTATGATTTTTTGAACACTCTTCTCCTATCTTAGGGATTTTGTTTGCCTTAGAAACAACTCTAGGAGTGAGTTAAAAATCTAAACCTACTATGTGAACTTGCTTTCCATCCAACCTCAGGGGAAAAAACTCTATTAGATGAGGGTGGCTAGTGACCTCTAGTATTCTTCTGCAAAAATCAAAGCAGTCTACCTCTTGAAAATAGGACAATATTTAGGGAGAGGTAGTGATTTCTTGAACAGTGATGGGCTCAAATCTGTTGTGTTGGCCTCCCTTTTTTACCCTTTTCTTTGGAGGCATTTTTATTTTTCTTTTCTTCACCAAAATCAACTAGACAACCCTTAAATAAAAATAGGCTTTCTCTTACTTTAACACTTCTTTCTCCTTTAATTCGGTTTTCAAAATATCGTTTACGTTTTAAGAGCAACTGAGGGGTAAAAATATGGATAAATACCTTGAAAAATTCTTTGTAGAGATGAACACTGACCCTTGAACAAGACTGGGAAATTTTTGGCCCTTTGTAATAAAGTGAGCAGGTGCTACTCCCTTGCACACAGGTGCGTAGCATCTGAACGAAGGCTGCACGAGGAAAAAACACTGTGTCAGTTCAAAAAACTGTGTTTTTGAACGAAGTTTGAACGACTGGCGGTTGTGGGCGCCAGGCGGAGACTGAACGAGGGTCGGGTGCTGAAACACGTTGCACCAGTGCATAGGCGCATTTTTCCCTTTGTAAATTTCTGTGGTGAGCTGCTACAGGCACATAGCACTCAGGTACAAGCACATCACAACTTGGAAAAAGTGCCCGGAGTGTTTGCCATGGAACCAGAGAGACCCTCTCCTTTTTGCCAATTGATAATATGAGAGTGAGATATGCCTTTTGAGGGCTTTTGTGCCTTGTGGAGAGTTTTTAAGGCACACAGCCTTCCTTTTGACGTTTTCAAAAATGGTTTTATTAAACCCTTGCCTTTTTGCTCATTTTCCCTATTTCCATGAAACAACTTTTTAAACATGTGTAACAGCGTTTTGTTTAAAAAATGCTTTGCAAATAGCAAAACAAGTTCTTATTTTTTGTGTAAAAGCAAACCTCCCTTGTTTTAACTTATGAAATGCGCCCTCTATTTTTTATGAAAAAGGACCTTTTACCAACTATAGGTACACTCTTCTTATGTATGAAGGAGGTGTTTAAAATAGTCTTTTCCCTTTGCTTATCAATTGAAGTAGGTTCTTTAAAACAACTTTAGGCCTGGCCTCTGTTTTCCAAACGGAGCTTTTAGTCTTCAAAACAAACTGTCTGTGTCATTGCCCTTTGCTTATCATCTTTGAATGAGGCCTGTTAGACATAAACTGTTAGGCCCTCTGCTCATGATTTTATGGAGGTAATGAAAGCACAACTGCTTAGGATCTATGCTTATGATTTGAATGAAGCCTCTCTTGAAAACCAAACCTTGTGCCCTGTGTCTACTATCACTGAAGGGGGTAATTTAAATAGAACTGTTTATACCCTCTGCTTATCATCATTGAAGGGGGTGCCTCATAAAAACCAGTGATTGCCATCTACTTATCATTGAAGGAGGCATTTCATAAACACAAGTGATTGCCATCTGCTTATCATGAAGGAGGCAAATCAAATGCTTTATCCTTTATCAATCTACATGAGACAGGTTCCTTTGTAGAAATTTACTGTGAATATAGTGAGTAGGTAATATATTTCGAAATCCAACATATCTTCTTTGTGTCTCTTAGGTTAACTCTCTTTTGTAGTAGCTCTAGCTTCCTCTCTAATGACAGTGTCTTTGATGGTTTTAGAGTTTAGGCTATAGGGATATAAAAAGGGCAGTTGTTCCCTTTTTATGCTCTTTCACATTGACACCTAAACTGTTGGAAGTCTTTTGCTAGAGAACTAACATACCTAGTCTCATAAGACTGTTTTTCAGAGTTGTGCCCATATGTTTGGGAAGAATGTGAAAATTCCATTGTGAGTTGACATGAAGTGCTAGATGCAGTAAACTCCCAAACTTTGTACTCATTTTTCCATGATCGATGATTCTTTGACTTTCTTGGTGCTTTGAGTTTGTAGGTATGAATCATGTAGGTTTCCTTTTTCTTTGAAATCTGCATTTCCTTTATTTCCCAACAATCAACTGTTCTAACTTTGAAAAATTTCCTTGAAGTGTCCCTCTTGTTTCAGAACTGGCTATTGCAATCTATCCATAGCACCCATGCAGAGATGCATTGATAAAATGTTTTTTGACCATTGGAGACTTTTCCTCAGGTATCATGACGATAATGCTTGGAAAGTTCACTTGATTACTTTCTTCAGACATAGGACCTTCTTACTTTGTTTCTTCTTGAATTTGAATCTTATAAGCTTTGCTAAAACAAAACACAGCGACCATTTTGATGGTGTATGACCTAGGGGTAAACAAAAGGTTTTTTTTTGCCAAATAAGAAAGAGGATGGCTGATTGATATTTAAACCAGGTTTTTTGACTAGGGATATTTCTCTCAAGATACCTATTATAAACACCATCAGCTTACCTAGACACTTTTTCATGACTTACGAAGGGTTTCTTAGACATATTTAGGTCATCAAATGGACCTTCAAACAATAAGAGGGGAAAAATACAACTTGTCTTATGCTTCGAGAGAGAGCTGTGTGAAAAATAGAGGATTTTGGATATCGAATATACAAGGCTTATGACAGTCATGGACAAGGGAGTTTTATCAAGACTGAAACTTTGATGACCACCTCTAACACAGTTTGTAAGAGAGGAAAAAGAAAAAAAATTCTCTGGGGGGTTTTCTAGAGGACAAATTGACTGTTTGAAATTGGTTTCTAGAAAACCTAGGCAAGGCATATAGTCATTACAATAGGCAAAAATACTAATGACGAATAGTGGCTCCATTTGGGGAGGGCAACTCCTTTTCGAGAGGTTTCCAGAATTGCAGATCTCTAGCTTATGAAGACCAGTGCCTCATCCATTGGTGTAGATTTCTCTTTTTCTTGCTTTTCTTGAAAATGATGCTTTCTGACAAACTGACATCATGATTAGCATCAACCTCATCTCTACTTACCCAACTATTTTGCCTAACATTTTTTCTTCTTTGGGTGCACTTGGACTAGCAAACCCTTTGATATGATATTTTTGAAAAAGAAAACACTATCTAATTCTACACTTATATCTTTCGGGAGTCCATATTAAACTAATGAACTCCTTCATTTCTCTACCTATACTAGATCACCTGTCAAGATCAAGCTGTTTGACAGGATTTCATTCGCTAGACTAAACATGGAACTGAAAAATAATCAAATCAGGATTAGATAGTCTGATTTGTCATATGTTTGTGACATAAAGACAAGCTACACACAAACGTTATTTCTGTACAAAATGAGATTTAGAAAAATCCGGGCTAAGATACCTAATTTTCTTTTCATCCCTATTTTCCTCTTTGGTTCTGTTTTGAGCGTGTGGAGCCAGCATCTTTGTTTCCTAATCTACTTTCTTTGATAATTCAAGCTTGCATATTTTGAATATCATTATTTTTTAAACTAAATTATCAGCAATCAATTCAAAACATGCTCATTTATGACTAGGCTAGATAACTGAACAAGACATATTTTGAGCACTAGTAGTGGCATTTAGACTTGCACACTTTCAACATGACTATTTTTTGAACATGGGGCTTTACTGCTACTTTAAGACTGCCCTATTTTTCTATTTTTCTGTTGTTTTTGTATTTTTTGTTTTCTGATTTATTTCTTCAAACAAAATATGTACAATGAGTAACCAATTTCACGACTAGATCTCTTGATAATGGTGGAATTTGAGCATCTTATCTTCAGAAGGATCTCTTGATGCTCTTGGTTCACTTAGTTCTTGGAAAGAGAAATCAGGAAAATTTTCTCTTGTAACCACAACATAAGGGTTCTTTCAAGAATCTTTAAAAAACCCTATGTCTGCTTGTTGTTTTTCCTTATACCTTTGACTTCCACTCCTACCTTTGCTATACATATTCTTTAGGTAATACATATATTATTTGTCATTCTTAAAATAGATGATGACATCATCAAGGTACATTATAGTAAAGAAGTTCATCACTGGAAACATAGTTCTCTAGAATATGTCCCTGGTGTCTTTCAGTTTTGAAAAACTGGGTTTGAACATGAAACTGCTTCCAGTGTATTTGAAAAAATCTTTGAGCTATTTGTTTTCAAGAGGAATTAGCTGATGATATCCTGAAATATTATCATGCAAGGACACATGGTTAGAAATTCCTAGCTTCTGTGTGGTATGACCTATTTTTGGAAGGATATGAGTGTTGTTTAGGGAATGTTTATCAGTGTTTCTAAAATCTACACATATCCTGTAACCAGTTGTTTTCTTCTTAGGTGTTAATGCCTGATCAATATTTTTGTGTTCCCTTTTATAAGGGTGAATTTTGGAAATGATGGCTGTGTCATGGTGTTTTGAGCTATTCTCTCGACATGTCCTAGTATTCTGAAGAATCTTGTGTATCCTAGCACTTCTCAATTTCTGGTGTAATGACAAAATTTTAGCTAGTTCAATCAGCTCAGGTTTTTCAAGACTTCTTTTATCACATTCCCCCATATTATCTTTATTAGACATTTTTCCCAGATCTACGTAAGTGTTTGCAATAGTTAAAGTTTTATTTGTAGGGGTAAAGTCTTGGGATGGCTAGGTATTTAGATATGGTAAGAACATAAGGATTTCTTAGCCTTGATTTCCAAATATTTTTGTTCTATGCAAATTCTTTAGCACCTCTGTATTGGGAAAAGGTTCTAATTGTATTTTTGAGGCTTGTACTTGGTTTGAGCAACTTGTTTGAGAGTATAAAATGTTTTCTATTTTTTAGGTTTTATTTTCTATTTCTAGAAAATCAGATTCTTTTTCAGTAGGATACAATTGTTCCAGGTCATTATAGTTTTGAGTATCTAGCTCATCATAGAGAAGATGGTGTGCCTTCTGCATTGGGCCTAGATTTGCTTCAAATTTACCTATTTTTTTATCATTGTCTTCATCATTATGTAAAATGAAATAATTAAGCTCTGAATGTACAGAATAAAGAGGTACGTTATCTGGTCTTTCTTGATTGCTAACCATATACTTCATGTGTGATTCTCAGTACAATCTTCTTGTCTGGTTAAAAACAGGAATGATGGCGTAAGACATATCTAGCTGAATATTTCCTTGGAGCTTGGCCCCCCAAGATTTGGATAAAAGCATTTTGTACTTGGGAGGAATATCTTCTACCACTATGTCCATGATGAGGTGTTTAGCAGGTACTTGTGCCAAACAGACACAAAGATCCTTTATCGGGCCTAGACACTTGACTCTGCTTGAATCAAACAAATATAAGTCTTTATAAGGTTTCTTTATTTATAGGCCTAATATTTCCATTACCACTTTTGGCAGGAGATTGTGAGAGGCCCTGGAATCTAGCATGGCATTATGTAGGATTTGGTCATGTATATTCAGACTAATGTAAAAAGGAGGGGTGGTTCCCTATTGATATTTTCCTTCTATTTTTGGTCCAAACAACACCTCAGGGGTATCATCAGCTAGGTTTAAAGTATCTACTTAATTTCCTATGTTTAGGACCTTTAGCACTTGAGATTTGTATGAGCTTTGGGAAATAAGTTCTGTGAGAGGCATGGTGATCTTAATTTTAGCGATTTCCCCTTCAGAACTGAAAGGTACTTGTATTTTAGATATATTTGCTTCAGTTTTCTCAGCCATGAATTTTTTTATATTCTTAATTTTCTGATTTTGATTTGGGGTTTTGTTCAATACATTTGTTTCGGGGATCTTAGTAGAGGTACTAGGATAGTTAGGATCAAGGTTTTCCTGGCTAGTTTTGTCTTTGTTTTGATTAGTCTTCTTAGCCATGATTTTGTTACTATCTGCTGTTATTTTAAGAATGGTATCGGGGGCTTTTGTAACAGCAGTGTCTGAGCTACCTTTCCTAGAGTTGTCTTGTTTTTTCTTACTCCTAAGATCATATTGCCTATTAAATTCCATTATGGCATTTTTTAATCCTATTTTAGGATCTTCGGGGTCCTCATAATTTGTTTCATTTTGGTTTGAGGAGAAGAAAACTTGTTCTTCTTTTGTGATAAAAACCTCACCCTCGCTATTGGAACCTATCAAGTTTAAGTGACTTTCATCCAGTGGTTCAATATCTCTTTCTACCTCATCAACATAGTTTTCTTGGAAAGGTGGCCTGATCTGTTGATCATTCTCCCTTGGTTTGATTTGAGGTGGGTCTCTTCTAAAGTTTCGATTCTGGTTTCTGTTCTGAGGATTTGGCTGGTTGTCTCTGGGAGGTGCCCTTTCACTTAGATTTATTCTTTCCAGCATTCTCTCCATAGTTCTAACCAGGTTGTCTATTTTGGAATTTGAAGAGGAAATGGAAGGTATGGTCTCATCTCGGTAAGCAACTTTTTTTTCCGATATCATCCTAGCTCTCTTCTCGGCTAGGTTGGCTTTGACACTAATAGCTACCTTTTTCATTTCTTCTAAAGTTGTGGGGTCTCTTTCTCTTAATTGGTATGTCATATCTGGATCAAAACCTTCGTGAAATTTTACTAGTTCTAGGCCAAGTGGATGTTTCATGTGAGGCGGAAGGGCATTATAGACACTATTGAACCTAGTGCAATAGTCTTGAACACTTTCCCCCATAGTCCTTTCAAGATTGTTGTATTCGGAAAGGATTTGGATGGGGTTTTTCCTGACTTCCCATTTGTTTATAAAAGTTTGGTAGAGTGATTGGAGATCATGTATACTGTTAGGAGCCAAGTTTTTAAACCATTTCTTGGCTTCTCTACCTAGGCTTTGGGCAAACATTCTCATCTTTATGGTTTCATCTTGTACTTCCATATAGTCAAAAGCATCATTGATTCTATCTACATGTTGTTGGGAAGTAGTAGCCTCAGCCTCGATGAAATGTGGGATTCTGGATTGGTAATAATTTTTCAAAGGTACCAAAGGCTGTGGTAACTCTAAGGGCGCATACCAGACTGCCATGATGGGAGATGATGGTAGATTTACAGTATGAGGAGTTATAGTATGGGATGAGGTGATTTGCGCAGTGGTGTTTTGAATGGGTGGGATGGAAGTACTTGGACTTGTAGAATGATTTTGAGAAGATTTGGGGCAAGAAGAGCCGAAGTGGTGGAGAAGCTAGAAATCAGGTGGTGTAGTGGGTGAGGCTTTTGTGCTAGGACTCTACTGCAAATCTAAGGTCTCAAGATCAGCAAGGTTGATTCTACTTTGTGACTTATTTCTAAAAAGGCTTTTGTTGAACATAAGTCAAAATGGGGATCTTGCAAGGATGTAAGAATGTTTGGGTAGAAAGCTTGCTTTGTGAATGGTCCTATCGGTAGCTAAGTTACCAGTTTCAGAAGTTTTCCACAAATTCTTTTCTGGGTCATCAACTATGATAGGAGGATTTGGGTCTAGATGAGCTCTGGTATTAATTCTTCATGAAGCCAGATTTCAAATTCAAAATTTAGAGAGGATGACAGTTGTGACTATTTTTGGATGGTGTCCTCTCTAAGAGCCTTACAGATGCTAGTAAAGTTTTAAAACTAAATGAAGGCTAGTGGAGTCGCCAGGTGGATGCTTTGAAGTTTATGGTCCACCACCAATACTGACAAAGGTGTTTTTGGGGAAATTCTTTTCTAGAAAAAATCTATGCCAAAACTTGTAAGAGTGTCCTAAAACTCAGATCAACAGTTTGCTAGGATGTTAAGAAAGTTATAGTTCTGTTTTTAGGATATTCTGTTGATTTTTTTATGTTTGATGAAAATTTCAGAATTCCTAAGTAGTACTTAGTTTATCACTGATTTCAGAGGTTGCATCATGATCTTTGTCATTGGAAAGGTAGGTCAACAGGATAGCATGATTATGGAAATTTTTGGTTTTTTAAGTGGAGTATTAGGCCTACTGGAGGTTAGTGGAGTCGCCAGCTGAATATTATTGTCTTGTAAAGACAAATTTTTATGGTCCACCGCCAATGACTGATAGAAACCAATCTAGGGATGTTTTTGTGAGGTTTTTTAAAGAGTTTTATATATAGCCTATTCCGTAAGAGTGTCCAATATTTGATTCTTCACTTAGCTAAGGTGCTGAAACAAAGAGAGTCTACTATAAATGGAAATTATAGGTTGTTTGTCTGATTTTAATATAGAAAGACTAAAGAGTCTACCGAGGTTGGTTAGGCTATTTATGTACTCAGTGTTTCCACCACAATCACCATTTTGTCAGTGTGGCGATGAGGAGGCAGTTTCATTGGTATTTTTAATTCTAACTAAGCTGGTATGAGGTATTCAGGCAACTATGGACTCAGAAGTCCCATTGTGATCGCCATTATGTTAGAGAGCGGTGGGATGGAACAATAGGATAGCATGCTCAGTTCGACAGGGGTTTTCCATGAGTCTTGAAAGATATTCAGATTAATATGAACTTAGAAAAGTCCCACCGTGATCGCCATTATGTTAGAGAGAAGTGGGATAAATCAACTGGATAGTATTCCTATAGGAGTATTTGAGAATTTAGTGGAGTAGTAGGCCTACTGGAGGCTAGTGGAGTCGCCAGGTGGATGTGTTTTGTTGTTTTTAGAGATAAGTTTTTATGGTCCACCGCCAATGATTGATAGAAACCAATCTAAGGATGTTTTTGTGAGGTTTTTTAAAGAGTTTTATATATAGCCTATTTCGTACGAGTGTCCTATATTTGATTCTTCACTTAGCTAAGGTGCTGAAACAAAGAGAGTCTACTCCAAATGGAAATTATAGGCTATTTTTCTTATTTTAATATAGAAGGAATAAAGAGTCTACCAAGGTTGGTTAGGCTGTTTATGTACTTAGTGTTTCCACCGCAATCACCATTTTGTCAGTGTGGCAATGAGGAGGCAGTTTGACCAGTATTTCTAAGTCTAACTAAGCTGGTATGAGGTATTTAGGAAACTATGCACTCAGAAGTCCCACCGTGATCGCCATTATGTTGGAGTCCCGTGATTTGGCAGATTGGTAAACCAAATGACAGGGCAACATTAGACCAACTTTGGAGACCTAGGACCTAGCCTTCTTGGACTCATAGAGGGCTCTCTCTATTATGCGAAGGATGTGAACTTGTTCGCTTTGTATGTTTGACTTTAGGCTAGTTGTTAAGTATATTTTGGTTTGTTTTTGGGTTTTTTAGGTAAACTAATCAAAAAGGACAAATAGAAAGAGAATTCATCAAATCAACAGGGCTATGGGGTCAGATAAAGTCAAGACTATTTAAATGGTGGACAAGGTATTACTGCAGGGCCGATTTAGTCAAGGTAAATGGATTATTTGGGTGAAATTGAAGTGAAATGAACATTAAGTTTGTGAAAGACAAAGAGATCTTAAACATATATATTTTTAAAGCAGGTATTCATGAGGTAGGGCAAACAATGAATCTATATGAATAAAAATCAAACTGATACATATGAAAGATAAACAATCCAGCAATACATAGAAGCATACGAACCTCTAACTCTAGAAAATCACCTTCAGCTATTGGGAAAACAAATAAGATGAAAAAACAACTCAATATATGAAAAGGGAACTCCTAAAAAACATACCTTGAGCTATCATGAACTCTGAAATAAGTTTGCAAGCATGGACAAAGGGAAAGATAGAATGAGACCTCTTTGACTTAACTAAAACAACCAATATTTCATAGAAAGATTTCAGAAATGGAGTTTTGAGAAGCTATAAGTAAGCAGGGCATACCTTAAATCATACAATATAGCAAATCATACTGACCATAAATGAAACAAACAACAATTTCATGATGGACCTAAAGGGCAGTTAAGAATCCTTCAGAAATGATCAAGAAGAGGAAAACATTAAAGCTGTAACATGCAGGATGTCTGAGGTGCTTCCATGAGCATGTCTCAACATATACTTTTCTGATCTATAGAAAATGAGAAATATGGAACAGTAATGAAAACAAGGAAACATAAAAAAAATCAAAGAAACATCACCATTCACCAAGCCATGGAATCCTGCACACAATGCTCCTCCACCATCAAGCCAAGCAAGACATCATCCACTTCATAAAACAAGTATTTTTTCCAAGCTCATAATGCTATGTATTGCTCTCAATATATGAATTTTTTTCCTTTTTTTACAATGAATCCTCTTGGTTATATAAGCCAAAGAGGAGGAAACCCACCTAGAGAAACTAGAAGGCCATTGGCCAAAAACAAATATCTAAAACTGTCCTTGAGGCTTAACAAAGTCCAAGGCACAAAATATCCTTCAAAAATAACTTTTCGGACCAAAATAGCAAAAAAGAATCACTTTCAAGGCCTGAAACACAAGATAAACTTGTTTAACACACATTTGGCCCAGTCATCACTCAGAAAAATGCTTTTCAGCAAAATCTACAGGAACGTAGCACCAGACAAAATTCTGTTTTGTGGTGAAGTTTTGGCAGACCTCACGATGTCGAAATGAGTCTCGTGACGGCTCGTTTGAAATCTACGGATGTCTGCTTTCCAAAAATACTTTATTTTTTCCAATCTAATGCATGGAAGTTATTCAAAAAGTGGAAATAGTGAAAAAACCTAGGAGTGTAGCACCTGCTGATATTAGGGGCAGAAAGGTGAAAAATGGTTGTTTTTGGCCTTTTTGAGAGACCAAATTTTTTTTATTTGATCTGAAATTTTTTGAGAATGTTCCTTTGATGTCAAGGAATCCAAAAATATATATTTCTCTAGCTGAGGATGCTCCTAGAAGAATTTAAGGCATCCATGATTTTATGCGTTTAGGCCTAAAAATCACAAAAAACAAGAATGTGTCCAAAAATGCCCAAATTTGGTGAGTAAACCCCTTAAGGGTTTTTAAAAACATGCAATGAAGCTTGAGCAATAACTCAAAGCCGGAATAGGTCTTTTCCATGTTTTTCCGCCGGGCACCTACTTTGGGCAGCTTTGAGTTTCCTTCAGGAAAACCGATTCAACTTCTTGTAGTGCTTGGTCATTCTTCTTTTTAGGCCCAAATCCTTGTTAGATTTCTCCAATTTGGTTTCCAAATGCTGATTTTCCCTCTCAAGCCAAGACTCTCTATTATTCTTAATTTCTTTGGCAAGGAGCTCCGTAAGAGGGTAATGTTGTTCACGAGATGATTCTTCTTCTTTCTGTTTTTGCAATGCTTTTATAAGACCCATGGTCCTAGGTCTCTTTCTTGCTAGCCCTTCTTCTTCATCATCTTCCACATACTCACCCATGTATTCTTCTAGCCTCACTTGTGACTTTTGAGCTTCCCTTATGTAATTGAATGCCCAAGCCTCAAATATTGCCATATATCCACTCATTTGATTATTTTGCAATTGCAAATAGTGGATGATGTATTTTTACCTTTCTAGGCCATTTTCTAAGTCTTTAATCTGAGCCTACCGGTTTTGCAAAAGAGATCTAAGAATACTGGCCTCATCATCCTCAGCATCACTGTCTATTTGTATTATGTCAAATTCCCTTTCATGCTCATGGCTTCTCTCTTATTGTTCAACCTTCTCTTTGCCCTTGCCTTTAACGATTTTCTTTCCTTTTGTTTTCTTGGGCAATTCTACTTTTCTCTTCTTTGGAAATTTTCCTCTACTCCTTAGTGCCCTAGTGACATTGCTAGTCACTGTTTGAGTGGTTTTATTCCTTGATGTTTTGGTTTTTTTAGCCCTTGCTACTTTTGATGAAGAAGCATGGCCCCTAGCCTTGGAGAGGCAGTAAACAGATGCTCTTGACTTTGCTGATGATGAGTGGGAGGAGGAGTTAATACCTGGGCTTGTTTAGTTTGGTCTCCTATAGCCTTAGGGCTATCCTCTTCTCCAAAAACATTCTCTTCTTGCAGTTCTTGGATACTTTGTTGTGGGTAATTTCCTTGTTCATTAAATTTGATATTTGTAATGAACTCATTATCAGGAGTAAACTCAGAAAGATTATGCTCCTTTTTTGTTTGGTGGGAGATGTCTAGGTCTATTGTTTTTTCCTTTTCAAAACTATCTCTTCCTTCATCTATCTTCTTGCTGTCATGATTTTTTTTATTACTTCCTTCTTTGCTGTGACTGCTTCTATCATTTTCATTATTTTCAATGTTTTTCTGATGTGGACTTCCTTCATCATGATCACTGCTTTCATTTTCTTGCCGTGGGCTGCCACTTTTATGATCACTATTTTCACCTTCTTGCTGTGGGCTGACACTTTCATGATCATCTTCATTGTCTCTCTATTGGATGCCTCTTTCTTCATCACTGTCTTCATTTTCTTGTTGTGGGCTGCCAGCCACATCACACTTTCCTTTCCCTCTACTGCTGCTTTCATCACTTTCCTGCTCTTTGTCACCATCCCTTACCGATTCTTTGCCACCATCACTTCCTTGCTCTTTGCTTTTACTACATTCTTCTTTCTCACTGATATATGTGGAGGATGGTTTTTTTGTGGAGTAGACTCATGAGAAGAAGAGGAAACATAAGGTGTGGAGGGCAAGGAATGAGCATGAGGAGGGTCCTGGGATGAAAATGGCCTGACTTGTAGTGGTATAGAAGATGCAGAAGTGAAATCATAGAGAGATGAGAAAGTGTTAAGCACCATTTTTGGTCATCTAACCTATTATCATTAGATGGACCCAAGTACACCATGTAAGAGCAATTTTACCCTAAGTAAAATTGCTTTCACTATGTGAAATAACTTAGTAAAACACCTTTATTAAGTTGTTTATGGTCTAAACAGGAAACCCCAAAGGAAATAATAAACAAATCTATATTTGTTTATATTTCCTCAAGGAATAATTAGTTAAACATTAATTTAATTATTATTCCTGGTCATATTTAACCCAAAACAAGGAAATCAATTAAATAAATCCTTATTTATTTGATTATTTCCTAGGAATAAGTTATTTAATCCTTATTTAAATAATATTCCTAGTTAAATTTGACTCAATCATTTATAAATAATTAAATAAATCATTATTTATTTAATTATATTTCCACCATTTCCTTAAAATAATAAATAAATCATTTATTTATTTATTATTTATAAATAAAGGATTTTACCCAAGTCAAAATCCTTTTCCCTCCAACAAATATAATAAAATATTCTAAAAGGTGGTTCTAGAAGTTGGTTAATAATATTTTATTCATGCACCAAGTTCTAGACTACCCTAATATTTTGTTATAAATAGAAGGGTTTTCCCATTCATTTGTCACCTTTCATTTGCATATTAGATCACTCTGGATCTATACTCTTGGTCTGACTTTGAGCCATTATCATTGTCACATTCTCCATTATTTGCTTTGTGAGCTCCCTTTGAGTTCTATGTTTGTCTGGGTTTTCTACACCAACAAGAGAGAGAAATGATAGATCTGAAGCACTGAGGACTTTCAAGAACCCATCCCATTGAGGAGAATTGGAAACACCTTTCTTGTTTTCCTCTCAGGTGCCCTTAATATAAAAATTCTTTCAAAAAATATTGTTCTTGTCTTGTCTATTGATGCATGCTTGTCTATTGGATGCATGGAGCAAAACCTTATTTTCACTGCTTAATGTCTTTTTATGCATAGATCTAGATTTTGTGTAGCTTTATTTGGATCAACTAAATACAAATTTTAAAGATATCTGAGTCTAATTGATGTTAGGGCTATTTTTTATGTGTATCTTTCCTGTATTTTTCCCCGACGAAAGATTCAAGAGAACATAAAGTTTCCCAAGGGATGCCCTTTTATTTCAGCTGGTGAAGGATAATGATCTTAATGAGAGAGTGATGGAATAAACTAGCTTTCTGCTGAGCTGGAGGCTTTTTCTAACAATGGAAGACATCTTGTCTATACTCTTACATAGGAAGAAAGGTAGGTTTAGCAACTTAGCTTTTGTGAAATGCATAAGGAGTCTGATGTGATAGGCATATACTTGGGAGTATCTACCTTCACAAGTGAAAAACTTCATGATTACTTTCATGAGGGTTGCATAGTCTTCCAAAAAGTGTGAGAAAGGGAAAATGGAGCTGCATGTATCATGATGATTTGGCTTTAGAAAAGGCTAATAGTGGCTGAGGTCAAGGTATGATTGTTTGAACCACTATTCTCCTATGTTAGGGATTTTGGATGCCTTAGAAACAGCTCTAGGAGTGAGTTCAAAATCTAAACCTGATATGTGAACTTGCTTTCCATCCAACCTTAGGGAAAATAACTCTGTTAGATGAGGGTGGCTAGTGACCTCTGTTATTCTTCTGCAAAAATCAAAGCAGCCTACTTCTTGAAAACAGGACAAAATTGAGGGAGAGGCAGTGATTTCTTGAATAGTGATGGGCTCAAATCTGTTGTGTTGGCCTCCCTTTTTTACCCTTTTATTTGGAGGCATTTTGATTTTTCTGTTCTTCTCCAAAATCAACTAGACAACCCTTAAATAAAAATATCCTTTCTCTTCCTTTAACACTTCTTTCTCCTTTAATTCGGTTTTCAAAATATCCTTTATGTTTTAAGAGAAAATGAGGGGTAAAAATATGGATAAATACCTTGAAAACTTCTTTGCAGAGATGAACACTGACCCTTGAGCAAGACTGGGAGATTTTTGGCCCTTTGTAACAAAGTGAGCAGGAGCTATGCCCTTGCACATAGGCGTGTAGCGTCTGAATGGAGGCTGCACGAGGAAAATACAATGTGTCAATTCAAAAAACTGTGTTTTTGAACAAAGTTTGAATGACAGGTGGTTGTGGGCATCGAGCAGAAACGAGGGTCGGGTGCCGAAACGCGTCGTGCCCTTTGTAAATTCTTGAGGTGAGCTTCTATAGGCGCGTAGCACTCAGGTACATGCATGTCACGACCTGGATAAAGTGCCCGGAGTGTTTTCCAGGGAACCAGAGAGACCCTCTCCTTTTTGCCAAAGATTAAGATATGCCTTTTGAGGGATTTTGTGCCTTGTGGAGCGTTTTTTAAAGCATGCAACCTTCCTTTTTACTTTTTCAAAAATAGTTTTATTAAACCTTTGCCTTTTTTCTCATTTTCCCTATTTCCATGAAACAATTTTTTAAACATGTGTAACCATGTTTTGTTTAAAAAGTGCTTTGCAAACAGCAAAACAAGTTCTCATTTTTTGTGTAAAAGAAAACCTCCCCTGTTTTAACTTATAAAATGTGCTCTCTTCTTTTTATGAAAAAGGACCTTTTACCAACTGTAGGTACCCTATGCTTATGTATGAAGGATGACTTTAAAATAGTCTTTGCCCTTTGCTTATCAATTGAAAGAGGTTCTTTAAAACAACTTTAGGCCTAGCCTCTATTTTCCAAATGAAGCTTTTAGTCTTCAAAACAAACTGTTTGTGTCATGCCCTTTGCTTATCATCTTTGAATGAGGCTTGTTAGACATAAAATGTTTAGGCCCTCTGCTCATGATTTTAAGGAGGAAATGCAAGCACAACTGCTTAGGATCTCTGCTTATGATTTGAATGAAGCCTCTCTTGAAAACTAAACCTTGTGCCCCGTGTCTACTTATCACTGAAGGAGGTAATTCATGAACACGAGTGATTGCCATCTGCTTATCATGAAGGAGGAAATTCAAATGCTTTATCCTTTATCAATCTATATGAGACAGGTTTCTTTATAGAAATTTACTATGAAGATAGTGAACAGGTAAGATATTTCAAACTCCAACATATTTGCTTTGTGTCTCTTAGGTTAAATCTCTTTTGTAGTAGCTTTAGCTTCCTCTGTAATGACAGTGTCTTTGATGGTTTTAGAGTCTAGGCTATAGGGATATAAAAAGGGCAGCTATTCCCTTTTTATGCTCTTTCACTTTGATGCCTAAACTGTTGGAAGTCTTTTGCCAAAGAACTAACATACCTATTCTCATAAGACTGTTTTTCAGAGCTGGGCCCATATGTTTGGGAAGAATGTGAAAATGCCATCGTGAGTTGACATGAAGTGCTAGATGCAGTAAACTCCCAACCTTTGTACTCATTTTTCCATGATGGATGATTCTTTGACTTTATTGGTGCTTTGAGTTTGCAAGTATGAATCATGTAGGTTTCCTTTCTCTTCAAAATCTACATTTCCTTTATTTCCCAACAGTCAACTGTTCTAATTTTGAAAATTTTCCTTGAAGTGTCCCTCTGGTTTTAGAACTGGCTATTGCCATCTATCCATAGCACCCCTGCAGAGATGCATTGATAAAATGTCTTTGACCATTGGAGACCTTTCCTAAGGTATCATGATGATAATGCTTGAAAAGTTCACTTGATTACTTTCTTCAGACATAGGACCTTCTTACTCTGTTTCTTCCTGAATTTGAATCTTATAAGATTTGCTAAGACAAAACACAACGACCATTTTGATGGTGTATGACCTAGGGGACAACTCACGACTTTGAAAAATTGTATCAAAAATATTTCAACTATATAAGTATAATTCTAAGTTTAAAAATTGATGAAAGAGGGGTCTGAATGTTTATTCAAGTAGATTATTGAAGATTAGGGGGTTGAAGCCTTTTCCAAATTTATGCATGTAAAGATCAAAGAGGTTGGTACTTCCTATACGTTGGTGCCTGCAAATAATTGTAGTCAGAACTTTCAATAAGTTGGTGCTTGTGAAGATATTAGGGGTTGGTCCTTCTGCAAGTGGTTTCTTTCAAATCAGGGAGTTGGTGCCTCCTTCTGGTTGGTGTGCATAACTTTGATGTAATAGAAAATTGAAGTACACATTAAGAACAATTTTAATTTATGTCATTTTCTCTCTTTAGGTGTTTCCACATAAATATATGTGTATCATGTGTATTGATTGTTTAATATATAGTGCAATGATGTTATTCCTATTTATGAGTGAAAAAACTATAAATTTCATTAAAAAGTACGAAATACAGATTCACTCCCCATCTCAGCATTTTCCTAGTTATTCAAAATTGGTATTAGAACCATGTTCCTTGACCAACATTATAACAAATCGAAGGTAGATGAGAGGAAATAGATAACCAAGAAGGAATTTCCACAAACAAAGATCCATTATTTATTGAATGAATTATTCATTTTAAAAGGTCTAAATGTACACCTAGTTTATGCCACTTAGTGTAGATGTTTCGAATAATGAAAAATGGGTATGAAAAGTCACCTCCATTACTACGTAATGATGATAAGAAATCATTTGAACAAAAAATTATAAACTTATGAATGAAATTCTAATTCGACTTCCAGAATCTGAGTTGGTCAAGGTTATGCATTGCAAAAAAGCCAAAGAAATATGAAATCAGATGATGAGAAATTATGAAGAACGTAATACGGTGAAACAAGTAAAACTTCGAGGTTTCAAAATTCAATTTGAAGCACGGAAGATGAACGAGGATGATGATATATCCAAGTTTTTCCTTATAGTAGATGAGATACTCAATACAATTAGAGGAATTTAGGAAACTATGGAGTATTCCATTATAGTATAGAAAGTACTAAGATATCTACCAGCCAAATATGAATCTAAAATATCTTCTATGGAAGAGATGCAAGATCTAAAATTGCTAAAATTGGATCAAGTGCATGGAACACTAATAGCTTATGAAATTAAGGCTTCCAATGGAAAATATTATTCAAGGGAAGTCACATTCAAAGATGATAGGAAGTAAAAGGAAGGATCAAAAGACTATTGTTGTTGATCTACTGAGGAAAAATCTAATTTTGTTAAAATGCTAAAGAGACAATCAGGAAAATACAAAGGTAAGTGACCCTTTACGTGTTTTAATTGTCGATAATTAGTCATTATACATTAAAATTTCATTATATAATGATAAATAATGAAAATTATCTTAAAGGAAAGAATAAACATAGAAAAAACAAAAAGGGAAAGAAATATAGGGACTAAAGTTTTTATAATCAAGAAGAAAACCATTCTTCACAAAAAGATAATGAGAGATCATTTTATGAAGAAGAAACAAAATAAGTAGCGAAACCAATGAAGGTTTCATGATTAGGCCATAGAGAACTTAGATGAAGAACAAAATGAGTTTAATGATGAAGTGGAAGAAGTTGATATGGAGTGTGAGATGATCAATTTTCTAACAAAGATCCAAAGACTCAAAAAGAAAAATAAGAAATAGAATGATATCTTTCCAAAATTATTTTTGAAAAGGATGAATCAAAAGATTCATTACTTATTCTTCTAAATGTAAATCTGGAAGAGGAAAACAAAGTTGAAGATACTATGTTACAAAAATTAAAAGTGAAAACGAAGGAATGTGAAAAGGGAGAAGAATAAATTGTCTCCCACATAAAAGAATTAGGAAATACCAAAGGTCAATTTAACAAAAATATACAATTTTTTAAAGGATCAAATAAGGTAGATTAGATTTTAAGTATCCATATATCTCCTCTTATCAAAATGGTCTCGGTGATAAAGGAGAGTTGAGATACAAGGAAGATGAAGAAAAATGAATAATTAGCTATGCTAAAACAATCAAAATTTCGCTCAATAATTCACCCCAAATAAATTATAAGCTAAGAGAAGTGAATGATAGAAATTAATCTCAGCAATAGTAACTAAAGTTTGATAAAAATAGGTTGGTTAATCACAAAGAACATGTAAGGAATTATGAATTCATCTGTTCCATGGCTAAGATACTTATTCAAGTATCAATAGACCAAACCTACAAAGGCAACTTACTCCCAGGTACCAAAAAATTTTCAATGGTTATTGTTTTTATTGTAAAATATTCAGACAAAAAGCTATAGTTTGTAAGGCTTATCTCACAAACAATTAGTCAAGAAACAACATAAATGAGTACTACGAGTAACATAAAAGTGGCATACTTGTACATTCATAGAAAAATAGTTTCAAAGATAGTAATACATTTGTAGCCCTATTTGATGATGTAGAATGTTAAATATACCACAATTATGGACACATAGTTGTTGAGTGTAGGATAATAAATCTAAAAAAAAACTCTCCGGATTAAACAAAATCAATAAGAGAAAAATATCTAGATAAAGAAAAAGGATAAGAAGAGGGAAGAATGTGATATTGTGCCATATGCTCTGCTAGAGTTGGTTTCTTGTGGTCTCTCGTCGCAGACTACCACTTTTGGCATTGTCATTTCAGTAGTTCCGCTTCTGACCACTTCTTCATTGCATTTCGCTAGGAGCATGCCATTGACTGACGAGGGGGTCTGGTTGTCTTGTGTTTCCTCATGCTTGTACCTGCAGGGCTATTTAAAATTCCTCAAAAATCACTGAAGTTCATAGTCATTTCATTCATGGTCATTAATGATTTGTTTCGTTTAAAAAGAGTCTTTAGTCCTAGAGTCTAGGGTTTTCAAATCCTTTGCATACATGTCATAAAGCCCGCAGGCCATGAGGTTGGTTCCAAAAAGTTCTCGTTTCATATTTTTATTATCATAAGTATTTGAAGACATTTCTAGTCCAAAACTCTGTTTTGGAACTAGAAATTGTCTAATTTCATGTTTGTAATAATTGTATTTATTTCATCATAAGAAGCTTCAGTGCAAGCCTCTGATCTTTTCCAAAGCCAAGTGCCGCATCCCTGCAAAAGACAAACAAGTATTTTTAGTCCAAAACTCAGAAAAGCCAAAAGAAAAGCATTGTATTAAATGACCAAATGTCAAAATGCCAAACATTATGAAAGTGGGTTATCAAACAAATTTGAAATCAAATCTGATTTGATGAGATATTTTCTTCATATATAAAACATGGAAAACAAAATCATTTGCAAGAAATCCGCAAGGCAGAAGTCGAAATTGTGTTCTTGAAGGCCGAAGCCGTGTTTTCATAACCGTGGACAGTGTTTGGAGGTGCGCGCTACCCATACAGAGTGCGCGCTACCCACTTGCCGGGCGCTACCCACATAAGTTCCACAGCCAGTGTTAATTAACACGGGCGCTACCCACTTGCCGGGCGCTACCCATTGGGCAGGGGCGCTACCCATACAGCGACAGAGCCCAGAAATTTTTTGTCTTGCGCCCAGTTTCGTATCAAATCGGCTCCATCGACTTGCAAGTAGGTTTCTAAAGGTTGCTCAGTAGATTTTTAGCATGATTTTGGTGTTATTGATGTTGGGAAACAAGCCTTGGTTGAAGAGAAATGTATAAACCCTACATTTATATGCAGATTTATTCCTTAAGGGTTTTGAATATATATGGACAGTCTTGTGAAGGGTTTGAAAACTTTTGTGAATGGTAGATATGCTCATGCCCTAGCACGTTGTGTACATCATCCTCACGCCCTTAGTTTATCATCATCATCTCACTGGGCCACATTTACTATCATTCTATTACCACCGTCATGTCATGAGTTTCATCACAGTGGTCATTGTCACATTGTCATGTTGTTCCTATTCTCCATTTGATAAAACACAGTCCCATATTTGTTTGCCCCTTTGACAAATTTTGGCCATCATTATAAAGTTGTATCATACAGTTGCATTTGGTACTCATTTGTCAAACTTACTTGTGATCAAAACAGTGATAGTTTTTATGCCATTAAAACAGAGCCATCCTCATCATGATTTTGTTTTCCTGTGATACTTGGGTACATGTGTGACATTTATTGGGTTTTGAACATACATTAAAATTTTGCCTTCACTGCGCCTATATCAGCATCCATATTGCAAATATCTTGTTTTCAAAGCCATGTCAGAGACAGAGTCAGTTTATGAGCAGGAGTCAGACAGTGATTCCACAGCAGAGGGTAATGTGCCACAGAGGCCTCACAAAGGTGGAAAAGGTGGTAAACATCACAGGGAGGAGCCTACTTCTTTGGCTCAATTGCAGGCATGTCCGCTTGCAATGGATTGTTTTCGGGTTCACTCATGTTTTCGATTCTGTGAGATGATTTCACAAACCCAGCTTCATCGTGAACTAGCTCGTCTGTTTGTTCTACATTTACATGATGGCCGTGTAAATCTCGCTGGAGTAGATTTCATTTTGTCACCAATGACTATTGCTCAGGCCATTGACATACCAAATTTAGGAGAGGAATGGAACAAACGTCAGCAGTTAGAGAAATTCCACTATGAGCCATACATCAAACCTGGGTATTTGAGGCACTTGGGAAAAGTTTTTCCTTTCAGATTCCTGAAGGATGAGTTTGCACCACTGATGAAACTCATCATTCATTATTTTAGTTGCGAGGGCAGATTATCGCGTCTCTTTGCATACCATGTTCGTTTGTTGATGCACTTCACAAGGGTACGTATGATGAACATTCCGTACTTCATGTATCACAACATAGAGAGGATGATGATTTTTGTACAGAAGAAGAGCCCAACACAACAGCATAGAAGTATATATCATTACGCTCTGATCAAGATCATAGTGTTACATTAGTTGGCACAGGAGGGCATCACTTGGGAGGATTTCATCTCCCGTGACTTTTTCACAGCGCCACAACCGCCTCCCGAGGTAGTTCATGATGCGGGAGAGCCTTCACACCAGCCTGACATTCCTGAGATTGAGCATATCAGTGCTGCATCGTATGTGACATACCAGCGAGGCCACAGGGCCTTTTTGCAGCTACACGGTGAGTATTATCTCCACCCGGGGTGGAAGGGGTCTTGCCGACTCCATCAGCAGAGCGAGTATTATCTCCACATGATGTGGAAGGGGTCTCGCCTTCTTCTTCGGCACAGGTATAGATCCAGGATAGGGGCAAGAAGCCCATGCACGATGAGGGCCCATCAGGAGGCCGGGACACGGATTTCACGATCATTGATGTTGATGCGAGCTCTCCTAGCTCGAAACTGAAAGAGATCATTCAGGAGCAGAGGGCCGAGAATGACATGCTGAAAGAGAAATTGCAAAGGGCTCAGTGGGTGATAAAATACCTGGACCAGCGTAACAAACAGCTGGAGGATGAGCACGAACTTTATGAGCTGCGGCGAATCCGTGAGGATCGACAATTGGCCCAGAAGAGACCCGGCGACATGACACCAATTGATCGAGATTCTGTACTCACATGGGTTAACATTCATTTGGAGAAGTTGATTGAGAAGGCCAACAGAGACAAAGACATGCTTCGCCACATGAAAGGTCATTATTGGGCCCGCATGCACGTTTGCAAAGCAAGAATGAAGATTCTGAAGAGGAGGTTGAGCGAAGCACTAAAACGGCGGAAAAGGCCTGATCCACTCCAGATTTTGGCCGAGGCTTCGTTGGCTGGGCATGATACATGATGGAGGGTCTTTGCTCCGAATTTGAGCAAATTCGGAGAAATTTTTGTTGTTTTGAAATTTTTTGGTCCAAAAACAGGTTTTTCCACTATACGGGTAGCGCGTCGATATGCTCACTTTTTTTCGGGACACTTGCTGAAGGAAATCTTTGCATTTCTGGGTTTGTCATGGTAAGTTATGCATGCTCAGGCATTGCCGAAGCATTTCATCAGGTTCTGGATGGTCAAAAGGCTCAAAAACACCATGAAAACCACCTTGCTGCCACCTTTTGCACCAGCAGGAAGTACTTCTGGGAGAATGAAGTTTTGGAGGGGCAAATGAGCTCCAAATTGGGAAATTCCACTTGGGTTGGATAGCCAACATCCAGGGCTTTCCAACGAGCTATCATGAGCTCAATTTGGATGCCGGGAAGTGCCTCAAAATCAGGCTGAAAGGCGCGCTACCCATACAGCTCAAGCGCGCTACCCATATAGATTTTTGGCTGAATTTTCAACTTCCAGCTCAGAATTTCGGCCAGTTGGGACCAGTTTTGCTTGTGGATGAAATTTTTGGGTTTTCATGATGTAAATTGATGGTTGACATGTAACTTTGGCTCATTTTTACCTATTATAGAAGATTCACTCTCAAAAAGTGAAAATCATGTAAATGAATCAGTTTCCACTCTTTTAGAGGCAAGTTGTTAGCTGCCTAGATTTTAGCTCCTTGATTAGAATTTGGTTGAAACTGATCCCTGAAGAAGGAATTCGACCCCTAGAGGCATGGGAAGGGGTTAGGATGCTATATATGATGTAATTTCTCAATCCTTTTCAGGGGTTGGAGAGGTTGGACTCTTGGGAAACTTTTGGCACTCTATTGTACATATTTTTCATATTTTGGCTAAGGAAAAATCAGAGGTTTTGCGGAACCTGTTGGGATTCTTGTGGCTTTCTATTCTTGATGGTGTTTTCTCTCAGTTTATTGTAATTTCCTTCATGTTTAATGTATGCCATTCCTTTCATATGCTTCTGAAACTAAAATGAATGAGTAGATGAGGTTGAATCCATTGTTTACAGTGCTCTGCCTTTGAATTCATTTAGTTTTACATGTTTTCGACTGTTTGGAGAGGATCCATGTTCCTTCTTGCCCTCTTCAGCTCCTTTTCATTCTAATCCGTCCATATACCCAATCAAAAGCATCAAGACTATTGCCTACCTCGCCCCAACTCGAATTCTGCAAAGATCTGGCCTTATCCCTGGACCCAAAATTGTTTTTTCCCATTTCTCCAACGAAAACCCAAAAAATCAAAATCAAACTTTCCTATCTCTTTACTAGCCTAAAATCAGTTCCCATTGTAAGTCATCTCGCACCCTATTGCTCATTTTATCGAGATTGACGGAGAGAGCCCTCTCCTGTCCTCGTAGGGCTAGCTACGAGGCTGAGCGTGGTTTGATGTAGCCTTGAGTTTTACCTTATTTCAGCCTAAGGTAGATTTGAGTGCTAACATAGTGGCGACCATACTGGGGAACTTCTCAATGGTTTGCTTGTTGATGTGTTTTTTTCATGAGTCTTAGACAGAGTCTGAAGTCACGCCAGGTAGCTTTCGAAACACTTTTTCCATGCATGAGTGGAAGTAGATAAACGCTGCTTCAGTCGATCTCTGGTAAGCTTGTGAATGCAGCACTTGATTTGCAAATCACCCCAGTATACTTGTTTTTTCTAGACCTTTGGATGATTGAGTCTAGAATTCGATAGGCTGAAGATAATTGATTGTGTTCCTTGAAATTTTTCCCAAATAGATCAATACACTGGCTTCAAGAAGGAATACTAGGTCAAATCCTGACCCTAATCCACCAACGATATTTGAAAATCCAAATCTGATTCCTAGGATTCTTAGAAGACAAGGAAGTCAAGAAAGTTCTGAAAGAGAAAGTCAAGAGAGTTCTGGAAGTTCTAGATCGCTTTCTAGATCTGCATCCTGTCCTGTGAAAATTATATATGTTGACGAAATTTCTTTTGATGAAAGATTTGAAACATCCTTATTTGTAAATTTTTCTGAAACTGAATTGTCAAGATTAGTTCCGGATCCATTGTTTTTTGAAGATTTGCAATTCAGATTTGTTTCATATCACTTGGACAGACAGTTGCAAAATTCCATTGTGGCTACCAACATTCCCGAATTCACTGAATCTGCTTCACAAACTCTTGGACCATCTGAAGTTGCATCTAGTTCACGGATTCCCACTAAACCTTCCTTTATCCCTACCATTCCCGTTCAGCCTGAGATTTCTGATCAGCAATCAGCAGTAGTTTCTCCTCCGTCTCCACCGCATACACCTCGTTCACCTACTGCTCCCAGTCCTCCTGTATCTCCGAGACAGCAGATTATAAATCCGCCAAGAGTCATGGCAGCCAGATTTGCACCTCTTGCTTTGCCGGCCAATTTAGATCCTATGCCTGCTGATTACTAGAGCAAGATTCCCATATTTGATGGCACACCATAGAGTATATCAGCTCAGCAGCATATTGTCCGGATGACAGACTTTTTGGACCTGCATGAAATTGATGCAGAAAATGTTTCAATGAGATTGTTTGCCCAGACTTTTGGAGGAGAGGTTCATAAATGGTTCAGAGCTCTACAGGCCAGAAGTATCAATACATTGCAAGACCTTCAGACACAATTTTTAGATCGATGGGAGATGAAAAAAGATCCGTTGCATATTACTTCAGAGTATACAAACATCAAGCGTAATCCTGGTGAGTCCGTTCAGGATTATATTATCAGATTCAATACAGTGTATAATGCAATTCCAGATGACTTAAGACCGTCTAAAAAGTCAGCTCTTCTTAAATTCCCGGATGGTTTTGATTCGGAGATGGCTTATTCGCTACGTGACAGAGATCCGCCTACCTTAGAAGATATGTAGAAGATTGCCGTTAGTGTTGAGGCGAATCTGAACGATAAAAGAGCACGGTTGAAAGCAGAGAAAAGAGTGACTATAAAGGAAGAGCCTTCCACATCTACATCCGAACAGCACTTGCTTCGTGAGATGGAAAAAATGTTCAAAAGGATGACACTTGACAAACCAGAAACACAGATTTGGAATCCAAACTACCGTGGCCAGCAGCAGCCACAGTTCAGAATAAAGCAGCGTGAACAAAGACCACAAGAGCCGACAGCCCAGCAGCAGATTAAGACACCTCTTTTGCAGAATTTTGTGAGTCAAGATTCAGACGATGATGATGATGTAGCAGGTGAGAAAAATCATTTCTTCACTCCCGACGATTTGCCTATTTATATTACTGAGGATGAAGAATATGGAGAAAGTTCAGCTGCACAGAAAGATGAAGATTTCATTTTAGCAAATGATGTAGATTTAGAGGAAGAGTCAGATGATTACCAAAGAGGATATTTGAATGCTTTGTCCACTCAACAGAAGCAATACTCATTGAGAAACCGAGATGTGCCCATAAATCCAATTCAGAAACGAAAAGAAGCTTCAGCACCAAAGGCAGATTCACCGATACCATAGAAGAAAGGAAAAGAGACAATTGATCCCGCAGCTAGTAAAGTATCATCAGCAGAAAAGGTAAATCAGTCAAACATAGTGAAAGACAAGGCTGAAAAGAAGGAAGTTCTGGTCAAAGAAGTTGAGAAAGTTTCAGCATTTAGTTTGGAAAATGAAATTTCCAAATTAAAAATATCTATTCCTTTGACAAAAATCATGAAGAATAGCAGCTATCGCGGGCAAGTCTCCAAAATTCTGAACTTTGATCCAATGTTTGATACGGTAAATGTTGAGGATGATCAGCCAGAATTGATTTTCGGGCCTGCATTAGATGGTGAGTCCCCTGACAGTGATGTTCCTCCCTTTTATATCAGTTTGAGATTGCATGAATATGTTTTGCACAATGCCATGTTCGATTCGGGTGCTTCGCACAATTTGATGCCAAAGGCGATCATGGAAAAGTTGGGACTAGACATTACAAGAAAATATCATGATTTGTATTCATTTGATTCCAGCCGTGTGAGGTGTATAGGACTCATCAAATATTTGGTTGTAAGCTTAGATCAAATTCCAGCGAAGAATGTCTTAATGGACGTGGTGGTGGCGGACATTCCTCCGCGATTTGATATGCTCCTTTTAAGATCTTTGGGGGCAAAGTTGAAAGGTACACTTCAGTTAGATTTCTCTTATGCTACAATTCCAGTCTTCGGTCAAATGAGAAAGTTATATCGAGAGCAGAAGATGAAATATATGATAACTAGCAAAGAGAAGCCAATCAATCATCCTGTAAATTATGTACATACCGATTTAGAATCGTTTGTGTTGCTTGCTGATAGTTTTAATGATATAGAAAGTCAATTAGTTCAGGCGGAAGACATACCAGAAATCACTGAGAATTTTAGAGAAGTTCTGCAAAAGGAAAGGAGAGAAAAACAAGCTACTGTGGAGCAATCAGCTGAAGACAATGGGCAGCAAACAGAAAAAACAGAGCTGGCGCAATTTCAGCATTTAGAGGACGATGAAGATGGTCTTTGGACCATGGATTTTGATGGCGTAGTGGGTAGTGACGGTGCTGGAATTGGTGTTTGGATTCGTAGTCCATTTTCCGCTCCGGATAAGGTTCCGAGCAATGTGAGAGTGTGTTCCTACAAGCTAGCATTTGACTGTTCTAATAATGAAGCGGAATATGAGGCTCTAATTGCTGGCCTTAAGATTCTTAAAAAGTTGAAAGTGAAAAGGATTGTAGTGTATGGTGATTCAGAGTTGGTGATAAAGTAGGTTAAAGGTGAGTTTCAGGCCAAGCATCCTCGCATGAGGGCTTACCGTAATGCAGTTTTAGACATTCTGAAATTATTTTCTGATCATACCTTGACATGTGTGCCCCGCATACAAAATGGTGTTGCTGATGGTCTTGCTAAGGCAGCAAGCAATTTAAAAATTCCAATGAATTCCAGCAACAAGTTCGAGATTCATGTGAAACACCGCCCCACCGTTCCAGACAATCAGCGATGTTGGCAAGTCTTTCAGGATGACGAGGAGATTAGTGATTTTCTGCAGAATAAGGGTAAGTTTAAAGACACCTCCATAGATTCAGAACATGATGATGGTAATGATGACATACAAATAAACCAAATGGAAGTGCTGCAACTTAAAGATAACATCATTCCTAAGGGATTGATTCCTTTGGAGGAACTATTTGATCAAGACGATGTAGCCCGCAAATCGACATTGAGGCCGACGGAGAAAGGTGTTGAAGAGGTAAATATTGGGACAGATGAGAATCCCAAGATGGTTAAGTTATCAAAGTCATTGTCACCAAAGGTAAAGGCAGAGTATGTGAAATTGTTGTCTTCATTTTCTGATGCTTTTGCGTGGGATTACTCAGATCTAAAAACATATGACACTAATATCATTCAGCATACTATCCCCATTAAACCAAATCAGAAGCCTTTTCGTCAAAAGTTGAGGAGAATCAATCCAAAGCTGCTACCATCGATTAAAAAAGAGGTAAACAGGTTGTATAAGTCAGGAATCATTGTGCCTATCCGATTTTCAGATTGGATATCAAATTTGGTGCCCGTGAGAAAGAAAACAGGTGAGATCCGTTTATGTATCGACTTCAGAAATTTGAATAAGGTATCATTAAAAGATAATTATCCGCTGCCAAAAATGGACCATATATTGCAGCAAGTAGTTGGAGCATCAAGGATGTCACTACTCGACGGCTATTCAGGATACAATCAAATTTTAGTGCATGAAGATGATCGTGACAAGACTGCGTTCACCACTCCATGGGGAACGTTTCATTATGCAAAAATGCTGTTTGGTTTGAAGAATGCAGGTGCCACCTTTCAGCGTGCAATGGACATGGCTTTCGCCAACGAGAAAGATGTATTTTTGGTTGTTTACCTTGATGATTTAACTGTGTTTTCAAATTCTGATGAGGAACATTTATATCATTTGAAAATTGTTTTCCAGAAGTGCAGAAAATATGGCATTTCGTTGAATCCGAAAAAGAGCCTTTTCGCCATGGATGAAGGAAAGCTCCTTGGCCACATCATATCGAAAGATGGCATTCGAGTTGATCCTGCACGTGTTGAAGCCATACAACAGATTGAACAGCCCCGGAACAAGAAAGAAATACAGTCATTTAATGGTAAAATGAATTTTCTGCGTCGTTTCATTCCAAATCTTGCAGAGCACCTTAGAGAAATCACGAACATGCTGAAAAAGGACAGTCAGGTAAAGTGGACAGAAGAGGCGGTGAAATCATTTAATTTGGTAAAGATAGCTCTTTCTTCAGCCCCTATTTTAATCAGCCCGAACTACACACAGGACTTCATTTTGTTTTCTTTTGCTTCTAAGCACACATTGGCAGCTGTTTTAATGCAGAAAAGGGATGGAGTTGAGAAGCCCATTGCCTTTTTCAGTCGGATTATAAGGGACGGAGCATTGAAATACAATATTATTGAGAAACAAGCACTTGCGCTTGTAAAGGCCTTGAAATATTTCCGTGTGTATATACTGCATTCCCACATTATAGCATACGTTCCTAACGCAGCAGTTAAAGATGTTTTGGTACAGGCAGATCCAGAGGGAAGACGGGGTAAGTGGATCGCTGCGTTGTTAGAATACGATGTGGAGATTAAACCGACCAAGCTGATCAAAGGACAAGGACTCACCAAGCTCATGGCTGAAACAAATCTGCATGCTCTAGATATAAATTTGATCGCTGCCATGTCCGATGAAGATGAGGAAAGTACGTCAGTTCAGGTATCTGATATTTTTGTTTCTTCCCCTTGGTATGCTGACATTTTATACGTGCTTCAGAATTTGTCTCCACCTCCCGGGATGCCTAGAAATAAGAGTAGAACATTGAAGTTGAGAGCTGCAAAGTTTTGCATTCTAAATTCTGCATTGTATTGGAAAGACCCTGGGGGAGTGTTGTTGAATTGTTTGGTAGAGGAGGAAGACAAAAGAGTTTTGGAGGACTTTCATAGAGGAGACTACGGCGACCATTTGTTTTGGAAAACCACAGCGAATAAGATTCTAAGGGTAGGTTACTATTGGCCTTCTTTGTTTTCAGATGTATACAAGGCTGTTAAGAATTGTCACGAATGCCAAATTTTCGAAGGGAAGCAGAAACTACAGCCTTTGCCTCTCAAACCAATTGAAGTTAGTGCACCATTCCAGCAGTGGGGATTGGATTTCATCGGGGAAATCCACCCAGCATCTTCCGGATAGCATAGATGGATATTGACAGCTACGAACTACTTCACGAAATGGATCGAGGCGATTCCCACTCGACAGGCCACAGATGCGGTAATTATCTCTTTTCTTGAAAACAATATTCTGTCACGTTTTGGGTGTCCTAGTAAGATAATCACAGATAATGTAGCGGCCTTTAAGTCTAAGAGAATGGTTGAATTTTGCTATAAGTACAATATCATCTTGGGACATTCGACTGCCTACCATCCGCAAGGAAATGGCTTGGCGGAATCTTCAAATAAGTCCTTGGTGAATATCATTAAGAAATTGCTGGAAATCAATAAAAAGGGCTGGCACAAGAATTAGTGAACGCACTGTGGGCTGATAGAGTAAGTCAAAAAAAGTCTATTGGCACGTCTCCTTTCGAGTTGGTGTACGGAATAGACACGGTTTTTCCTACTTCGCTTGCTGTCCCGGTGGTCAAATTGCTTCAGGAAGCTGGTAGTGAGGAAGATCCCATGCAGCGGAGGATTAATCAGATGATTCATTTACAGCAGACACGGGAGGAGGTATTTCAAAATACTTTCAAGTTGCAGGAGTGCATAAATAAGATCTACGACAGAAAGGAAAAAGCAGATAAGTTTCAGTTGGATGAGGTGGTTTTGAAATGGGATGCTCGGAATGAAGATAAGGGAAAGCACGGTAAATTTGAAAACCTATGGAAGGGTCCTTTTAAGATCGCAGCGTATCGTGGTCAAAACACCTTTCTTCTCAAGGAAATGAATGGAGATGATTGTCCTGGAGGACCGATCAATGGTCGGTTGTTGAAGCGATACCACTTCTGAGTATTTTCTGCTGATTTCATCATCATTGTATATATCGTTTTACTTCTGTTTTATTGCAAGTGTGTACTGATCTCTCATCTTCAGTCTGGGGCCCGGAGCGAAGGCTATAATTCTGGAGATGGAGGTTGGTTGGTTTGAAGTTTTTCAAGTCAGTTTTATCAGTCTTTTCAGTTTTAGAGTCGAGTTAGTTTTGGTCAAGTTTCAGTCGCTTTTCAGTCAAGTTTGCAGTCAATAGATGTATAAAAAGTTTTGTGTTATCTGTTGAAATAATGACTCCATCGCCCAATGGATGAAGGCACTGTCTGACTCCCCCAGAGATCTGCCATTCTTGGCATCTCCTCGGAGCCACCATCCCCATTGGAGCCAATGTTAGAGTCGGTCCTTACAGCCCTCCGTCAGAGATCAGTTCGCTTTTTGCATATCATTCTTAGGTGTCTAGCTCGTTCCACTTCGTTGCATTTCGCTAGGAGCATGCCATTGACTGACGAGGGGGTCTGGTTGTCATGTGTTTCCTCATGCTTGTACCTGTAGGGCTAATTAAAATTCCTCAAAAATCACTGAAGTTCATGGTCATTTCATTCATGGTCATTAATGATTAGTTTCGTTAAAAAGAGTCTTTAGTCCTAGAGTCTAGGGTTTTCAAGTCCTTTGCATACATGTCATAAAGCCCGCAAGCCATGAGGTTGGTTTCGCAAGTTTTCTATTTCACATTTTTATTATCAAAAGCATTTGAAGACATTTCTAGTCCAAAACTCTGTTTTGGAACTAGAAATTGTCTAATTTCATTTTTGTAATAATTGTATTTATTTCATCATAAGAAGCTTCAGTGCAAGCCTCTGATCTTTTCCAAAGCCAAGTGCCGCATCCCTGCAAAATAAAAACAAGTATTTTCAGTCCAAAACTCAGAAAGGCACTCAGAAAAGCCAAAAGAAAAGCATTGTATTAAATGACCAAATGTCAAAATGCCAAACATTATGAAAGTGGGTTATCAAACAAATTTGAAATCAAATCTGATTTGGTGAGATATTTTCTTCATATATAAACATGGCAAACAAAATCATTTGCAAGAAATCCGCAAGGCAAAAGTCGAAATTGAGTTCTTGAAGGCCGAAGTCGTGTTTTCATAGTTGTGGACAGTGTTTGGAGTGCGCGCTACCCATACATGGTGCGCGCTACCCACATGGTGCGCGCTACCCACTTAAACGCCACAGCCAGTGTTAAATAACACGGGCGCTACCCACTTGAGGCGCGCTACCCATTGGGCAGGGGCGCTACCCATAGAGCGACAGAGCCCAGAAATTTTTGTCTTGCGCCCAGTTTCGTATCAAATCGACTCCAGCAACTTGCAAACAGGTTTTTATCATTTCTCAGTAGATTTTTAGCATGGTTGTGATGTTATTGATGTTGGGAAACAGGCCATGCTTGGAGAGAAATGTATAAACTCTACATTCATATGCAAATTAATTCCTTAAGGGTTTTGAAAATATATGGACAGTCTTGTGAAGGTTTGAAAACTTTTGTGAATGATAGAGATGCTCATGCCCTAGCACGTTGTGTATATCATCCTCACGCCCACAGTTTATCATCTCACCGATTGTCATCATCATTCTATTGCCACTGCCATGGTCATTTGTTTCACTATGGTCATTGTCATGTTGTTCCTATTCTCCATTTCATAAAACACAGTCCCATACTTGTTTGCTCCTTTGACAAATTTTGGCCATCATTATAAAATATTACCATACATTTTCATTTGGTACTCATTTGTCAAATTTACTTGTGATCAAAACAATGATAGTTTTTATGCCATTAAAACAGAGCCATCCTCATGATGATTTTGTTTTCCTTTGATACTTGGGTACATGTGTGACATTTATTGGGTTTTGAATATACATTAAAACTTTGCCTTCACTGCACCTATATCAGCATCCATATTGCAAATATCTTGTTTTTCAAAGCCATGTCAGAGACAGACTCAGTCTATGAGCAAGAAACTGATAGTGATTCCACAACAGAGGGTAATGTGCCACGGAGGCCTCACAGAGGTGGCAAAGGTGGTAAACATCTCAGGGAGGAGCCTACTTCTTTGGCTCAGTTGCAGGCATGTCCGCTTGCAATGGATTGTTTTCGGTATCAGTCATGTTTTCGATTCTGTGAGATGATTTCACAAACCCAACTTCATCGTGAACTAGCTCGTCTGTTTGTTCTACATTTACATGATGGCCGTGTAAATCTCGCTGGAGTAGATTTCATTCTGTCACCAATGACTATTGCTCAGGCCACTGGCATACCAAATTTAGGAGAGGAATGGAACAAACGTCAACAGTTAGAGAAATTCCACTATGAGCCATACATCAAACCTGGGTATATGAGGCACTTGGGCAGAGTTTTTCCTTTCAGATTCCTGAGGGATGAGTTTGCACCACTGATGAAACTCATCATTCGGTATTTCAGTTGCGAGGGCAGATTCTCGCGCCTCTTTGCGTACCATGTTCGTTTGTTGATGCACTTTACGAGGGTACGTATGATGAACATTCCGTACTTCATGTATCGCAACATAGAGAGGATGATGATTTTTGTACAGAAGAAGAGCCCAACACAATAGCATAGAAGTATATATCATTACGCTCTGATCAAGATCATACTGTTACATCAGTTGACACAGCAGGGCATCACTTGGGAGGATTTCATCTCCCGTGACTTTTTCACAGCGCCACAGCCGCCTCCCGAGGTAGTTCATGATGCGGGAGAGCCTTCACACCAGCCTGACATTCCTGAGATTGAGCATATCAGTGCTCCGTTGTATGTGACATATCAGCGAGGCCACAGGGCCTTATTTGCAGCTACACAGCGAGTATTATCTCCACCCGGGGTGGAAGGGGTCTCGCCGACTCCATTAGCAGAGCGAGTATTATCTCCATGTGATGTGGAAGGGGTCTCGCCTTCTTCTTCGGCACAGGTACAGATCCAGGACAGGGGAAAGAAGCCCATGCATGATGAGGGCCCATCAGGAGGCTGGGACACGGATTTCACGATCATTGATGTTGATGCGAGCTCTCCTAGCTCGAAACTGAAGGAGATCATCCAGGAGCAGAGGGCCGAGAATGACATGCTGAAAGAGAAATTGCAGAGGGCTCAGTGGGTGATAAACTACCTAGAGCAGCGTAACAAACAACTGGAGGATGAGCACGAACTTTATGAGCTGCGGCGAATCCGTGAAGATCGACAATTGGCCCGGAAGAGACCCGGCGACATGACACCAATTGATCGAGATTCTGTACTCACACGGGTTAACATTCATTTGGAGAAGTTGATTTAGAAGGCAAAAAGAGACAAAGACATGCTTCGCCACATGAAAGGTCATTATTGGGCTCGCATGCATGTCTGCAAAGCGAGAATGAAGATTTTGAAGAGGAGGTTGAGCGAAGCACTAAAACGGCGGAAAAGGCCTGATCCACTCCGGATTTTGGCCGAGGCTTTGTTGGATGGGCATGATACATGATGAAGGGTCTTCGCTCCGAATTTGAGCAAATTCGGAGAAATTTTTGTCATTTTGAAATATTTTGGTCCAAAAACATATTTTTCCACTATACGGGTAGCGCGTCGATATGCTTATTTTTGTTCGAGACACATGCTGAAGGAAATCTTTGCATTTTTGGGTTTTTCATAGTAATTTATGCATGCTCAGGAATTTCCGGAGCATTTCATCAGATTCTGGATGGTCAAAAGGCCCAAAAACACCATGAAAACCACCTTGCTGCCACCTTTTGCACCAGCAGGAAGTACTTCTGGGAGAATGAAGTTTTAGAGGGTCAAATGAGCTCCAAATTGAGAAATTCCACTTGGGTTGGATAGCCAACATCCAGGGCTTTCCAACGAGATATCATGAGCTCAATTTGGATGCCGGGAAGTGCCTCAAAATCAGGCTGAAAGGCGCGCTACCCATACAGCTCAGGCGCGCTACCCACATAGATTTTTGGCTGAATTTTCAACTTCCAGCTCAGAATTTCGGCCAGTTGGGACCAGTTTTTCTTGTGGATGAAATTTTTGGGTTTTCATGATGTAAATTGATGGTTGACATGTAACTTTGGCTTATTTTTACCTATTCTAGAAGATTCACTCTCAAAAAAGTGAAAATCATGTAAATGAATCAGTTTCCACTCTTTTAGAGGCAAGTTGTTAGCTGCCTAGATTTTAGTTCCTTGATTAGAATTTGGTTGAAACTGATCCCTGAAGAAGGAATTCGACCCCTAGAGGCATCGGAAGGGGTTAGAGTGATCTATATATTGTAATTTTTGAGACTTTCTACAGGTTGGACTCTTGGGAAACTTTTGGCACTATTGTACATATTTTTTCATATTTTGGCTAAGGAAAAGATCAGAGGTTTTGCAGCACCTGTTGGGATTCTTGTGGATTTCAGTTCTTAATGGTGTTTTCTCTCAGTTTACTGTAAGTTCTTTCATTTTTAATGTATCCCATCCCTTCTTATGCTTCTGAAATTAAATGAATGAGTAGATGAGGTTGAATCCATTGTTTACAATGCTCTGCCTTTGAATTCGTTTAATTTTACATGTTTTCGCCTGTTTGAAAAGGATCCATGTTCATCCTTGCCCTTTTCAGCTCCTTGTCTTTCTGATCCATCCATATATCCAATCAAAAGCATTAATACTATTGCCTACCTCGCCCCAACTCGAATTCTGCAAAGATCTAGCCTTATCCCCGGACCCAAAATTGTTTTTTCCCATTTCTCCAACGAAAACCCAAAAAATCAAAATCAAACATTCCTATCTCTTTACTAGCCTAAAATAAGTATTCATTGTTCATTATAAGTCATCTCAGCCCCTCTGAAAAACTTTTGCCGAGATAGACCCGGAGAGAGCCCTCTCCTGTCCTCGTAGGGCTAGCTACGAGGCTGAGCGTGGTTTGATGTAGCCTTGAGTTTTACCTTATTTCAGCCTAAGGTAGATTTGAGCACTAACAGGTTGGCCTCATCTATTTTTTGCACCGTTGAAGTGGAAGATTCAGTAGCAGAAGTAGTGGAAGAATTAATTTGCACAACTGTGGCCAATGGGACTTTTAGTGCTGAATCCTCTGTTAAAGTTTAAGGAACTGTTGTTTTTACCATGTGGATGACTATAGGAGGAACACTTTGAGTTTTGTTAGCTTCTTTCTCTTGGACAAGCTTGTCCATTTCTATTTCCATTTCCTTAATCTGTGATGTCATTTGTAGTATGAGACTCATCATCTCATCTTTTTTATTTGCCTCTTGCACAATATCTTTAGCATGAGGATGTTCTGCTGGAGGCAGTTTTAATTGCTTTCTAAGTGCTACAATGTCAGCATTTTTAATTTTCACCAATTCTTCTGCTGCTTTCACATTTGAAGGGTCATACTGTACTTCAATCACCAGTTCTTCTAAAGACTTGATTCTAGTGTCTTTAGCATAGGAAGAAGCTTTTTCAATCCTAATCTGATCTCTCAAATTTTTTATAGTGTTCTGGAGTTTCTGGGCACTCATTTCCTTTGTAGTCATAGTAGAATAAATCATTTCTAAGCTTTTCTTATCAAACTCAATTTCCTGGGGTCTACTTCAAATATTGTGAATAGATCTCATTCTTGATCTCTTCATTTTTAGCTTTGATCTGTTCGTAATTTTCTTTGATATCACTGTCTGTATCCTCTACTTGCTATGATGAAGATGCCTCCATGCTTTGCTATTTTTCAATCACCTGAGCATTTGAAGTAGCATTTTCCTATTCATTTTCAATTATTGTAGTAGTATCTGTGTTCTTCTCTGGATTTTCTTCATCTAAGACTTCAATTGTTTCCTTCTCTTTTCCCACTAGATTAATCTTAGGTTTCTTATTGTATCTGATTTTAAATCTAGTTTCTGTTATTGTTTCAGCTGTATATGTGCCTTCTCTGATTCTCTTTGTGGTCCTATCCTCCTGATTTACAGTCTTCAAAGTGTGACTAGTATCACCCTATTTTCCTGTTTCTATTAATGTATTTGCCAACCATTCAGCTTGGTGGGAAAACTGTTCAATCTCAGGCCTTTTATCATGGATATAAGGGGTTAATTTGCATTTCCCCCTCATCTTACTGAGTATTCTATGAGGATCATAATTCCACAAGAAAATTTCATCAAATTTATATTCCAGCAACTGTTTTACTACCTCTGCACCTGCTTCCTTGTGATTGCATATAAAAGGACCCACCTGGTTCTTCAATTTGAATTGAGTCTTCTTTTTAGCAGGAAAGAAGTTTATAGAGTCTGAGTTTAGAATTTGTCTTATGTACTCTAAGGAAAACACTCTCATTGGCAAGTATTTTTCCAATTTATAGGGCAAGAGGTTTGACCCATAGACTTTAATCTCTGTGTGATTTTGGTAAAGGTACCAATCTACAGTTCTGATTTTCTCTGACAGTTGTAACACTTTCTTTATCTCCTTACTTATCCTTGGTTGTACACTGTGTGTAAGCATGTTTATGAATGGGTAAACAAAACAATCAATAAAATCCACATAAGTGAATTCTGTTAATTCTTTTATGATTAGAGAAGTCCAGAAAATGATTGACAATGGATTACCTTCTACATCCAATTTCTTAAGGGTTATTGGGAACTTATCTACTTGGAAGTAAAGGAACATATGAAAGAAGAAGGATGTATATATGAAAACACCTTCAGTGGGAAGCTTTACAAGCTGATCATGGATACTATCAGCTATATACTCATCATAATTATAAATGACATAAGGAGGTTGACCAGGAAAAAAAGTGGATATAAAACCAAGTATAGACTCATCAATGTGCTTATCAGTAAAATAACCAAGGATAAAGGACAACATTGATATAACATGTCTTGATCCTTCAGGAAATTTGGAGGATGAGTATGCACGGTTAATCTTTTGGATTTCAACATATGAAGGCATGAATGTTTGGAAGATCTGAAATCTCTTAGGAAAGTCTAAATCAATATAAATCTTTGTAAGAGCTTCTATGGATAATGAGACTACGTTAGGATCTGGTTTCAATTGAAGCATTAGGTTTATAGATTCTGTAGTGATGGTGAACAATACTTCTTTTTCAGCATTAACAATAGCTCTTTGGTCAGGGGAATATTGGGCTTGACACAATCTAATGACTTCTGGACACTAATTGGTATGTGGGACTACATATTTGGGTAAATTTCACTCCCAAATTTGAACTTCATCTCCCTGATCCAAATATTTTTCTAGACTCTAGCAGTGGAGATCAAGAAGATTAAATTCAATTACTGGATCAGTTATCTTATAATCAACATCAACTAAAGGTTCATGCTCAACATCTACACCAGGAGGTTGTAGTGGATTTATGACAATGGTGCTTTTAGAAGCCATTACTGGATTTGTTCTTGACAATTTTGATCTCTAGATATTAGAAACTCTATTTTTTAGGCTTTTTATACTCTTCAGTAAACTTAGACTATTTACAGAAGGTATTTTTGGTATGACAAAGGTCTCCTTGAACAAAAATAGGTAATTCTCATTTTTTATGCTTCAAATTTTCAATTAAGTTCCAAAATTAATTTTCAAACTCTTTACAGACTCAGGAAAGGTTCAACAAGGGTTTAATGCTCTTCTTTAGATAAAACAAACCTAAAACATTCTAATTTATGCACAAAGGGGTTCTAAGCATTTATAAAATGGTTTGAATCATTCAAAGGGTTTTTACAGTTCTGCAAATGGCTAAAATTTCTTCAATTTTGTTTTGAAACAGGTTATAGTATTCAAAACTGTGATTTCATCAGGGTTTTTACAGCAAATACAATTTTTTAAAGGAAAATCAAGGTATTTATGTAGGCAAACAGGCTTTAAGAGGCTCAAATTCATATAATTCTTCTTTTCAAATGACGGGAGGGTATTTTCTTTGAAGAATACCTATTATTGCAAGTATTTTGACTTGAAATAGGGTTTTTGTGACGTCTGGATGCTTTCGAAAGTTGTTTGAAGTCTTTTAAATGCAAATTGGTAGGTTTGAGTAGTCGAATCAATGGATTTGGGATGGATTAAGGTTGTGTGGGCATGAACCAGGGGCAGCGGCATATTTTATTCAATCAGAAAGGGTTAAACAAGCAGAAAAATAAAAAAAAGGTTTAAACTACGTGAATATGCATTTTTATAAAAAATTTAGGTTTAAACAGTGTTTGCAGCTAATGCGGGTCAAGTCGAATGTGAGGCGGTTTGGCGCCAGGGGGTCAAATACTTTGAAGTGGTTATCAAAATGCTAGAGGGTGGCTTGTGGTATTATGCAATTAAACACGATCCAATGAGAAAAGGATGCATGGAGGAGAGAGGGGAGGGCAATACCACCCATTTTGCAAATCCGAAATGGATTAACGATTGTGTTATTGAAAATGCGATATTTCCTATGGTTTGTCAGATCTGGCAGAAGGATTGTGAATAGTTAATATCTATTGTTGAAGTTACTCGGTAGATTCTATAGGGTAAAATTCTTGGGTTGTTGGTTCTCCAATATCCCTCTCAGGGATTTCCGGTCCCCGAGGCAGACAGTAACATTGGTTGTATAGTTCACAAAGAAGATACATAAATGTTCATATCAACTTAAACAACTTGACGAAATAAGATGGAAGATTGCCTCTTTAATGATCTTGAAGTCTCTTGGAGAGCGCTAAGCAGCGAAGCAGGGATCCTCCTTCACCAACTCCAAAACTCGACCCTGTGATCAATCAAAGCACCCGTGTAATCTCTACCACAACATACATTTCCTATCAATTAAGTTAACATATGACAAACATTAAACAATGTACATCTAAGCCATTCATCTCATGCTATATAAGTAATTGAAGAACAGTGAAAATATCAATGCATAGAATGGACAAAACAGATACAGTTCTATTGATTCATAAAAAGGAGGATTACAACCGTCGGTTGTACCAAGCCCTCCTCAGCCTTCCAATCTCTCTATCTATCAATGTGGTGATGTTTTGATCAACAAGTTCTCAATGAACCTCTTTGATCTTTGACCTTCACACTACAACAATAATGCTCTGCTTCACATGTATTCAAAAACTTTGACAATCCTTTGACCTTGAACCAAGAGCCTACAACTCCATTTTATAGGAGATGGAAAGAGCAATCATTGCCTTTCTCCTTCCACCAGTTCTAAATAGAAAAAACCAAGATGTTTCCTCAACTTCGCATGATTTTTCCCTCCTTGAGAGTTCAGTTGTTTTTGGCAAGGCCCAATTAGTTTCCTTTTTGTACTGACTCTATTATGAGAAAAAGCTGGGATTTCAAATCATTATCCACGGGTTTTTCCTGTTTCAAACTCAAAACACGGGTAACTCTGCCCTCTATTCTAAACAGAGCATTTCCCTAGCCACTAACGCGACCTTTTCATTGATCAGGTGCGTTATAATGCTCTTTTGCTGTTATAGGGGTGAGTTACCTTGGTAGAAGTAGGTTTAGTTTATGTCTTTGTATTCCTTCCATATTTATCTTCTCCTCTGAGCTGATGAGGAGGTATTTTGACCTATAATAGATGCCCCCTAAAGTGTGAGGTCAGAGACAAAAAATATGGCCGAAATACTTTATAATGTGTGTAGTAGAGATAAAGAGATTGAAAGACTGCGGAAAACCTGAAACAACAACATATGTCAGAAAATATAGTATCTGTCTTGAGTCGGGCATTCCCAAGCTTAGTAGCTAATCAACATGATTTCTCTAGAATGGAGATATGAAGAATCTGTCCACCGATAAGCATAATGTGGAAGTGTCTGTCATAACAGGATCAGGCTGAAGAAGCTGTCTCCATAAACAATATCGCAACTTGGGGAAGGGAACATAGCTTTAATGGTGTAACCTTTTCCCCCATGGTCTTGACTGCCGCTTCACTTAAATTTCATATTTCTCAACATGTGATTGAAGGAGCTGTCGTCAAACATTTGAGAAATCTTCTGATTACCAGTCGATAATGAAAACTGTTAACAGACGCAAAGGTGGCCACCGATAATGATGATGGTCCCTAAGATGCACAGTACAATCTAGCGAGTGTGAATAAAAAGAGTTGAAGTTGAACACTCATAGAATCATTTGATCAGGAGCTAATGATTAAGACTCCTAATCAAACACAAGATTACCTGCCACTGATGTGTACAAGTATCTGGGTATTGATGGGTTTCTGGATCAACTTCCTAGATAAGATGTTGAAGTCGATAGGAAGAGATCTATTGAAAGGTAGGCACTGAGGCATCCTACATTAGTCAACACAAAATGGAAACCAAATGATTTTTTTTTTTATGGAGATAATGAAGAGAAAATGGGGATAACTGACGAAAAATAATTTCTGGCATAATGAGTGGTTTGGTTGATAAGAGGAGACGTAGATAGCGAGATTTGCTTGAACAATAGAAGGCACTGTAATAGGGTACTAGGCAGCTGAGGCTTAATGAACACCAAAGATTTTGTTAGGATTTTACCAGTGTAGGAACACTGGGAGATGAAGGCTAATACTCATAGATGGTAGGGTTCGGATAACTGCGAAAGAGTTTTCTGGGAAGTGCCATGTTCAAGATTTTTGCTGCCAAATCGACCTTTCTGAAATGTAACAGAGGTAGTATCCATTTTGTCCAATTTTTTTCCCCGTCTGATTAGGTTTAACAAGTCCAGAAGAGTAAAATCGGTGAATTTTTCATATTTAGAGAGCCTGAAAAATGTCATAAAAGACAACTCCATTCCCTGTCTGATTAGGTTTAATGAGTCCAGACAAGTAAACTCGGTGAATTTTTCATGTTTAGAGAGTCTGAAAAATGTCGTAAAAGATAACTCCATGGGGTACCTTTGTCATGTCTTGATAACTGGGCACGACAAAGGGAGAATAGTAAGCCTGAAACAGTTCATTTTCCATGAGTTGGTCCATCGAAGCCGAAAAAGTGAGAAATCTATGTTTGATGGACGTCTACCTCATTTTGTTATGAGTACGAGGAGACCAAGTAAACTCGGTACTCTTTGTGAAAATTTTAACGAGTCCAACAAAGAAAAACTCGGTGCTCTCCGTGAAATTTTAATGAGTCACGCGGAGAAAACTCTGTCACTTTTTCTGTTTAAAGAGCTTTAAAAAAGAGGAAAAATAATGGCTCCTTACTCTCTTTCGTGGTAGTTTAACGAGCCCGAAAAAAGAAACTTAGGGTTTTTTCAGTTTTATGAGCTAGAAAAAGGTCCCTAAAAAGAAATCTTAGTGCTTCTTCATATCAGTTTTAATGAGTCTGAAGAAGAGAACTCCAGTTTTTTCGGATTAACGAGCAAGAAAAAGACCATAAAAAGAACGCTCGAAATTGACTTCGTATAAGTTTAATGAGTTCGAAGAACAGAACTTGAGGTTTTTCAGATTAACGAGCAAGAAAAATACCGTAAAAAGAATGCTCGGAATCAGGGTCAAAACATGGTTCTATCTGCATATAGATCTTGATTACTCATCAAAACATCAGTAACTAATCTCAATAGGTGCGACACATATGCAGCAAGAATTCACGACTTTTTGTAGACTAGCTAAGAGAGTCATGCCCCAGAAATGGCTATAAGAAGGTCATAAGACTTTTATTTTCACTGTTTTGAATGTTGTGAAGGAGCTCTGGGGTGAAAAAGGGTGAAAACTTCAGCTGACGATTGCGGTCAATCCGGGCAATGGTTCTTCTTCCCGTGAGATCCAGGTAAGATCTGGAACCTCCTGCTATCATTTTATTGTGTTTTTGTGAAGTTTTGCTGGTTCAAAATGGGAAATTTGGTAGGCCCTAAAAAATCTTAGCGGCTAACGCATGCCAGCAGTGCTGGACCCGCATTAAGCGCACTTCTCATGAAGGAAGGACGCGTTAGCATGCATTTTTTTTCTCTATGGCCCGCGTTAGGCGCAGAGCATATTTTAAGAACTCGTTTATAATCATTTTGAAGTGTTCCAGACAATTTCTAATCGGTTGAAAATGTTGTATTGGCAGGTATTCAGATGTTAACCATGAGTATCTGGCGAGAGAGAGAAAATGAACGGGAAGAAAGAGATATGATTACTGATGCTACAAGTTTGATGGCTCTCCGCAGATGCAGTTTGCTAAAATATGCACGTTTAGAACTGATGAGGGGTCAAGAGGACCTCCTGAGGTGGTTGATTCAGCAATGGGATGAGTGTCACCACGTCTTTCAGATTGGGGGCAATGAGCTCTCAATTGAGAAGGACGATGTTTACTTTTTGACCGGTTTATCATGTCGTGGACTGAGGCCCAACTTGACGGGGTCTAGAGCGGATCCGTGTTCCACTGCTAATCTTATTTTGACTCATTGCATATGCAACACAGAGGCAGTGAGAAACCAGGTGCCTATTGCATTTGTGGCTTTGAGACCACTAAGGTCTATATGATGGATGATTGTTCGCTTGGCAGGGGCCAAGAGTCAGCATGTGGCCACCAAGGCCCAGATGCTACTAGCCTTGGATTGTATGCAGCCTCAGGTTTTTGACTGGTGTGATGGAGTTGTCCGTCGGGTCTGAGCAGAGCTCACAGCATGCAAGACCCGTACCCAAAGAGATTTTGGGTACGGCACATTGATCGTTTCTTTCCTACTGGATCGGGTACCATTGATGAGACCCAGGATCATTATAGCGCCATTGGGCCCATGCGAGCCGAGACAGGCTCGATGGGTAGCTTTGATTTTGCGGACTGGAGAGGGTCCAGTCCGTCATTGCTTTGATGATGGGTTTTTTGATTGGATGAACTCCCAAGTCATTATGATTGAGGATTATCCCTATGTAGGGATGAACTTCACCGACGATCCGGGGTTAGTGTTGCCCCCTAGAACCCAGTGGGGGCTCGATGGTAAGAAAGAAATGATCAGTGTACTTTAGGAAGTACTTCGTTTTTGTCTTTTGAATGTTTATGCAATTTTTTTTGTTTAAAATAGGATGAAAAATATGTTTTGACATGAAGCTTGCTTGCTTGACACAGATGTGGCACCTGTTCGCCCAGTTGGGGCCCCTCGTTATCATGGCGAGGACTGCAGCTACCTAGGGCTAGCGCACCAGCAGAGGATGCAGAAGCCGCCGGGGATGATGATTCCCAAGTATTACATAAACTCTCCAGAAACTTGGAGGGTTTGAGTATGGGTATACCACCTCTTCCTATGCGGGAGGTTCCAGTTCATTTGCAGCGGCATACTGCAGGTGTGCTAGAGAGATACCTGGTGCCTCTGAGGAGGATAGCTAGAGCAGTTGTATGTTATTTTGAGCATCAGGCTTAGCTGGTGGAGCAGATGTATAAGTATCATAGCGTGACTTTAGTATAGCCAAATTTTTTGTAAAACACCCAAGTTTTGGAAGATTTTTTGATGTAACTATTGTACTGGACACGAAAAATATATATATACATACTTTTTCATGATTTTGTGTTTTTTAATTTTTTATGTATTTTCTATGGGATAAAAAATATATATACTCATGTGTAAATCTTTTATAACGAATGTGAAAAATGCCAATCTAACACATAGTTTGCCAAAGAATCAGCTAATGCATTAAATTCTCTAGGAACGTGCTCAAATGTGATTGTTTGAAATTGACGTTCTAAAATTCGCACCTTTAAAAAATAACGTAACAAGACTAGATGACAGACACGGTAATGATTGTTTAACTGCATAATGACGAGTTGAGAATCTAACCTGACCACTAAATTGGAGATGTCGTGAGACGCCGCCTCCGTGAGGAGTTGGATCACTAACATGTACTCGGCAACATTATTGGTGGCACTACCTAGGAAAACACCCCCAGAACCAAGAAATTCCAACTCAGGAGTATAGAGAACCCAAGTAGCTGAAGCAATGTGTCTAGTGTGACGACTAGCACCGTCCGCGTATCCGACGTATGTTAAGGAGGGTGATAGCATCTGTGTGAAAGAAAAATATTGTAGATGAGAAAAACACCTCAAAAACCAAAAAATATCCAGAGACATCAAAACAATAGGCAAAACTTATATACATAAAATTACAAAGCATACGCCTAGTGCGAAACTAGGCAAAATACTTCTTTAGATAGAGCCCATTGCGGGGCTCCTTGACAGGAATTCCATTACAGTCCTAAAGTTCATAAGCCCATTTTGAGAGGACATTAGTGACGATGTAAGGACCAAGCCATAATGGTTGGAGTGTTCCTGCCCCCAAGAGGTCATGTTTCTGATCATAGAGTAGAACAAGATCACCCTCTTGGAAAGAACGAGGCTTGACAGATTTGTCGTATTGAGCTTTGACTCGGCGCTGGTGAGCTTCGAGTGCTAGTGTAGCATCTCGATGAGTTTCTTCCAAATGATCGAGAAAGAGAGAGCGCTCTTTTGTGGCGGTGGTGCCAGGCAGGAGTTCAACAACGAGTTTGAGTGATGGAATTTCACACTCGATTGGAAATACTACCTCCAAGCCGAATGCAAGTTGAAATGGCGTGAAGCCTATGGCAGTTTTGACTGACATTCGGTATGCCCATAATGCGGAATACAACTTTCGATTTCATGTGGTTTTATGGTTTCCGACCAATCGACGAATCATGGTTTTGAGGACGCCATTTACAGCTTCGACTTGACCATTAGCTTGAGGATAATAAGACAAAGATTGATCTTGACAGAAACCTAGCATGGATGTTAATTCGGTCATCATATGATTCTGAAAGTGGGATCCATGATCTGTGACAATATATAGGGGTATGCCGAACCGACAGATTACCTGATTGAACAGGAAGAGAGTGGTGGTTTCTCCATCGGCCTTAAAAGTGGGAATGGCTTCCGCCCATTTCGTAAAATAGTCGACCGCAACCACGATGTAGTTCTGTCCATTTTTCGAAATGGGATTGTAGGTGACAAAGTCAATTCTCCATTTGGCGAAAGGACCAATGGAGATAACCGGATGAAGGGGGGCAGGATGAGCACACATTTTCTTCGTGAAAATTTGACATGGATGGCACTTTTGGACCACTGCAATGAAGTATTTAAACAAAGTGGGCCAATAATAACCTGCGCGTAGGATTTTTTGGGCAGTAGCTATGCCCGAAAGATGACCACCGCCCACCCCTACGTGGCAGTCATTCAAAGTGTGTTCCGCTTCATTGAAAGTGAGACAACGCCAGAGAATAGTATCGATACCATGGCGATATAATGTATCATTTAGCACGAGGTAATGTTTTTCCTGGTGGAAAATACGACGACGGTCGTCGGACGTGAGAGTTGGGCAGAAGTGTTGGGTTTGTAGGTAGAAAAAAATGTCTCCATACCATGGGTCTGAATAATCGACCAAGTATATAGATTCATCAGGAAATAGATCGTGAGCTACTTCTCCTGGGTCAATTCTGGGAAGGTCCGATAGTAATTCGGGGAAAGACGAGAGATTTCTTTGCTTTGGCAGCTGCGAAGACCAAATCAAATTGTTGGAGGATTATGATCCATTTGGAATATTTTCCTCCAATAATTTTTCGAGATAGAATGTGTCACATGGGGTTCTCCAAAGCAATAACAATAGTCTGTCGCAGCAATATATAGTGTCGGAGTCGGGTGACGGAAAAAACTACCACCAGAGAAAGTTTCTCCACATGTGAATAACGTAGTTCAGGTCCGATTATACCTTTTGAAAAATAGTATATCACATGTTCACTATCGTCCTTGTGAACTTGAACCAGAACAATTCCAAGTGAGGATGGTGAGGCTACTAGGTAGAGGAGAAAGTCGCGTGAGTAGTCGAGGGCACTAAGGAGTGGGGCTGAAACAAGTGCATGTTTTAAAGCATCAAATGACCGTTGAGATTGATCATCCCACAAGTATAGTGTTCCCTTCTTCAATAATCGCATAAATCCTTTCGTCATCTCGGCATAGTTAACAATGAATCAACGTAAAAAGTTTGCCTTCCTTTGC